>OZ024834.1:54663937-54797767 GCA_964016985.1 Anodontia alba | reverse complement strand
AGGGCCTCAAATCAACGTTGAAATACGGTTTCAACGTTGTGTTGCCCGCTAGGCACAGAACAGGGGACAATGATGAACCAGTCATCTGAAATCCGGCACTAAGGGATCGGGGATAGAGGGGGCATAGCGGAGCTTACGTGCCGTGATTTAACCTCCGCGGCATCCTGACAGTGCCGCAGTTGTGCCGGAGTATTTATTTCTCGCCAAAATGCTTTGCATACATAAATTAGATCACTTCAACCCAACCCTAAACGTTCATAAACTAATAACCTGGCTGAGGCTGGCTTATACTGTCAATGATACTTTACCATTAAATTTAGCTGTATCGAGTAAACCAGACAAGATACAGGTTGATTTTTTGCAATAGAGAGCAGGAAAGAAAAACTGGACCCGTGGTGAAGGGGCTTTTATTTTACCATAAATTTGTCCCCGCAGTGCAAGCCGTTTAGCAGGACTTTGAAAACTGAAAAGTTAAAAGCCCCGCTATTCCCTGGTCCCGTTGGGACAGGACTATAAATTACTGATGCATATTCCAATCGAAAAACTATTGTTCTATACAATGTTCTATGAAGGATGCCAGGTTAAGGGTACAAATTTATTTTTCATTTCGTGCGCTTTCGTTAACATGAAAAAAAAAATCTTATTGCCTGATCATACCAAGTTGAACGCTCAACTTGACAAGGTATTGCCTGATATATCAAGTTGAGCTCGACAAGATAGTGCCTGATATGCTAAGTTGAGCACTCAACTTGACAAGTTATTGCCTGATTAATTAAGTTGAGAGCTCAACTTGACAAAGTATTTGACTGATTACTAAGTTGAGAGCTCAACTTGACAAAGTATTTGGCTGATTAACTAAGTTGAGCGCTCAACTTGACAAGTTATTTGACTGATTAACTAAGTTGAGAGCTCAACTTGACAAAGTATTGCCTGATTAACCAAGTTGAACACTTATATGTGTGTTTGGGGGGGGGGGGGGGGGGGGGGGAAGGGGTAGGGTGGTGGTAAGGGCCTGCTATACTCGTTAGAGATGGAAGAAGGGGTCATGTTAGTATTTCTTCTTATTCTGAGCTGACATTTACTCTTTTCTTCATCCTCCTCTTTACTTTCTTTCTCCTCCTCTTCTACATGTAGCTCCTATATCATGTTTCTACCTTTCTCTGGGAGACGACACAAAAATGACCCACAAGTGTTGACATTTCGTTAAACAAGAATTCAAGCAGCCGCCCCACTCAGCATACGTTTGACATTATTGGCCACCATCAAGAAAATCTATTTAGTGCGTTCAACGAAAATTCAGATCAACTTGCGCATCCGTGCAGCCTGATTAATGACTTTACATGGCATTCTTTGGGTAGCCAAGGATCCAAAGCGTCCTCATTGAACATTGAAGACTCGGATCAGCCTGCGCGGTTGGATCAATGGACATCGCGCGGTCTGGTGGGGGTGTAGTCAAAACATCAAAATGCAGTGTCTGATCAGGGTCTCCACTGCTTGCAAGTAGCGCAGCAATTTTTCTCTAGAAATATCTAAATCACATAGCCTTACATACCTCAAATTGAAATTGGACCGTCCACTATACAGAGCGGAAGAGTTTATTCAGTCTAAATTGGGTTAACAAGCCCGTGTAATGTGTTCCCCTATGTTCCCCATAATATATGAAAGAAAGGAGTCTGTACGAGCCTTCATTATTAGGCAGGTTTTCAGAATTTTGAGTTTTTAAACCGCTTTTTAATGTCTTTTACTTCTAACAGCCTTTTTACTGCATAAATCTGTCTTAATTTGCTAAACCCCTACCGTGCTCAATAAATTAAGATGCCACGCCCCACTTCTGATTTTCAGCCAATCAGATTACTTCATCCAGATTGTTGATACAAATTCACACACTTAATGGCAAACAAGTGCAGATCCAGATCAGCTGTCTTCTTGTTTGCAAAGGCAGGGCATATCCGGGTTCAGCAGGACCAGAATTAATATACTTTCATTTCCCATATTAAATGGTGAAAATACCATGTTCACATAGTTCTAGATAAGGTGGGTGTCAAGATCAACATCTTTCAGATTTCTCCATAAAAATAATACGTTGACGGTACTCATTAGCTGTATCTCACAGAAGGATCCTCTAATATGAACACATAAGAGGGTCGCGTAAAGCAAACAAATGCCTCCGAAGATGCGCAAAAAAGTATCATCCGGGCCTTTGCGCTCCATTCATACATTTTGTAATATCCAATGATTCTCTTAGTGGACAATGAAGGCCCTGATCAGAATGCGTGGATTCGCAGGCTTATCTGGGCCTTCGTTGTCCGCATATGCCCAAAGACAGAAAATATCAGTATCTTGGTTAAAATTGGCTAAGCTTATGCAGGTGTGTGATTGGTAGGCGTGGCTAAGCTGTCATATGCCACCTGGGTCATCAGAAACTGCACGCGAACATGTTGATTTCAACTTTTCTGATGCGTGTCAAATCTTGATTATGTAAGTCAACTGCGCGCGCTGAATTTAAATCAGACGATAATAAAGTAACGTGTTTTCCTTTTTCTTTTTTTTATAATTATTATTTTTGTGTGTGCGTGTGTGTGTACACTTTTTTTTTTTTTTTTTTTTTTTTTTTTTTTTGATGATTTTTTTTTTGTTTTATGTATATTTGTTCTTTTTGTTTTGTTTTTGTTTTTCGTGTTTTTTTTTTTTTTGTTTTTTTTTTTTTTTTTTTTGCTTTTTTATGTGTGTGTGGGGGCGTGGGGGGAGGGGGGAGGGGGTATTGTTGTTTATTTCTTGTTGTCGTTATTTTTCCGGAAGTAAAAAAGCAAAATAAAAACTATGAATAAACAAATAAATAACTGGATTTGAGGGGGATTTATGTGGCTTGTATCTACATGAGCCAAATCGTTTGCGATTTCAAGCCCTGTTTCAGAAAAATATACTTGGCAGATTTTCTGCCATTTTTACATGAGAGACAACTTTTGTGACTTCTTGATATGCTTTCCTGTTCACCACCCCATTTCTGAAAAGGGGTCTACAGTAACTGGAAAGACTGCTCCAACAGGAGTTTAGAGTAAAGGCGAGACGCAAAGGGATGCAAAGAAACTGTAGCCAGCCAGCCCCCTTAACATACTTAACGCTTAGCATAATGGTTAAATTATCAGCAGTCGACATATTAAAATATTTTCACATTTTTTTCTTTTCCCAGAAAACAGGTTTTGACATTTGAAATGTCAACCCCCTGTTTTCTGGGATAATACGGAAAACATCAATTTGTCGTTTGCTGAATTTGCTCAGTGTGCTAAAGGTTGAGAAAGTTGTCTGCTAATATTATATACATGTATTATATATAGAGCGTGCAGAGTTGAGCAGGACTTTCGCATATATATAAATAAATAGATTGCGCAGTCGATGGCACGCCATCGCAACATCCCCACGCTCAGTGTTAATGTTGCTAAAAACGTGACGAACTGGACGGACAGTCGGACAGACTCGCTCTTGCACATCCTTACCACGAGGGGAAATCATGTAGCAAGTTATTCCGCCCGGTGGTTTAGGAGGAGACGGGCGGACAGTGATCTTTTGAAACACATCCGAATGTCACATGGGACAGGGTGTGTGTGTGTGTGTGTGTGTGTGTGTGTGTGTGTGTGTGTGTGTGTGTGTGTGTGTGTGTGTGATCTTCTTGTAAATCCTTTTTGCGGCAAAAGTTTATTTTAGTTTTCATCTAAACCACCGCGATGTGAAAATTCTTACTGATTTAACTTACCACGCAGATTTGGCAGACGACAAACTGATGAAATCGTGCTCAGAAAATAGAATCTAATTAAGAAGACACTTTCCATGAAATGTCAAATTCCTATTTTCTGGAAAAGATAAGGAAAATATTTCAAAATGATGTCTGCTGAAAATGTTACCCAACATACTGCTTTAATACAACAAGAGCTCCGCCAAGCGGGGCATTATACGCCCGTGGCAAGTAATAAGATGTAGCACAAAAACTGGCTCATGTATAATGCAATGCTCTGGATATAAACTGTAAGTGGTATTACAAAAAAAAAAAAAAAAAATTAAAAAATTTCATTGGGGCATATCTCTGCTGATATTTAGTGAACTGTAACCTAAGGGTCCAAGCTGGCCCAGATATTAAGGGAGTGACTTCTCCCTCCTGGAAAAATAGGGAGAAGTTTGCTGCTTCTAGGGAGAAGTGCTTTCTGACGGAGGACACACCACAGAAGCATGGCTATATTATAAGCTCATATGAGCTGATTTGTTTTTCCTATACTTCAATATCGGACCAAACAATAACAAAACAAAAATAAACAACCAAAAAAAAAAAAATGCTGCAAGAAATTTTTTGTAAACCTTTAACTTGTTTAATACTGATTTTATTTTTTGTTCTTGAAGGGAGCCAAATCAGAATATTAAAAAAAAAAAAAAAAAAAAAAAAAAAAAAAATTCAAAAAGAATTATGTATTTATAAAGATTTAATAATGACAACCTTTCCTTGCAAGTCTAATAAAAGATGTTAAAAAAAAAATCAATATCTTGCCGATATGACCAAAACTTTAGTTATTTGCAAAAAAATATACCTATTATAAAATAAAACTTGCACACTATTACCTCTAAACAACATGCTGTGAAAAGTTTACAAAAACTTTCAAAGGGGCATAAATCTGCAAATATTTGGTGCGCTGTAACCTCGAAATAATATGTGCTCCTCCACATCATCATGTAACTGTTTATGAAATTTCAGCTTGATCGGATGTAAACTGTAGGAGGATTTAGCCGAAAAAAAAATTAATAGAAAATTTCAAAAGGGTTTACTCTGCTAATATTTGGTGGACTATAACTTTGAAATAATGTGCACTGCTCCACATCATGGTCTAACTACAAATCAAGTTTCAGCTTGACAGGATGAAAACTGTAGGAGGATTCAGCCAGAAACAAAAAGTTTATTGAAAATTTCAAAGGGGTGTAACTCTGCTAATATTTGGTGGACTGTAAACTCAAAACAATATGCGCTGCTCCACATCATGGTCTAACTGCACATGAAGTTTCAGCTTGATTGGATGTAAACTGTAGGAGGATTTAGCCCGAAACGAAAAATTAATAGAAATTTTCAAAGGGGTATGCTAATATTTGGTGGACTGTAACCTTGAAACAATATGCGCTGCTCCACATCATGGTCTAACTACAATTCAAGTTTCAGCTTGATCGGATGTAAACTGTAGGAGGAGTTAGCCGGAAACAAAAAGTCTACTGAAATTTTCAAAGGGGCATAACTCTGCTAATATTTGGTGGACTGTAGCCTCGAAATAATATGCGCTGCTCCACATCATGGTCTTACTATATATGAAGTTTCAGCTTGATCAAATGAAAATGTAGGAGTTAACCAGAAATGAAAAGTTTACAGAAATTTTCTAAGGGGCATAACTCTGCAAACATTTGGTGGACTGTAACCTCGAAACAATATGGGCTGTGCCACATCATGGTCTAACTATATACCAAGTTTCAGCTTGTTCGGATGAAAAATGTAGGAGTTAGCCGGAAACGAAAAGTCTACTGAAAATTTTCAAAGGGGTGTAACTCTGCTAATATTTGGTGGACTGTAACCTCGAAACAATATGCACTCCTGCACATCATGGTCTAACTATATATGAAGTTTCAGCTTGATCAGATGTAAAATGTAGGAGGAGTTAATCGGAAATGAAAAGTTTACAGAAATTTTCAAAGGGGCATAACTCTGCAAACATTCGGTGGACTGTAACCTTGAAATAATATGCCCTGCGCCACATCATGGTCTAACTATATACCAAGTTTCAGCTTGATCGGATGTAAACTGTAGGAGGAGTTAGCCAGAAACGAAAAAGTTTACGGATGGACGTCATACCCTGTAACACAATACGTCCCATTTTTCAAACGGGCATATAAAAAATGTGTTCAACGTATGTAATGATGAGCTCTTATTGCATTTGAATAGCAAAGGTCAATATCAATCTGTGCATCCGCACAGTCTCATTTGAATCTTCTCTGGATTGCCCGTTCCCTTATGTCTTCTATAGTATAGCCTTTAATTGTGTAAGCAGGCTAAAGTCCTGATTAGACTGATTAAGTTATTCAGTAACGACACTAATCAGACTCCGCGCTCTGCTTGCATCAACACTGTTTGCCGCAGACTTCAGGTAAATACAGTAAGTCCCTATCAGGCCAGGGTCCTAAAAAGTGGTGTATGAAAAGCAAATCGCCCATTTAGCCGGGGCTCTGGGGTTCTGAAACAAAAATAAAACAAAAGACCTGTCACCAGACAGGATAGCTCGCCTGATATTGCACATTTTGTTTCTGGAAAATTCTAAGTCCGTGACCTTGATTTTGACATGGCCTGGGTGTGTGTGTGGGTGTGGGGGGGTGGGGGGGGGGAGGGGGGCGAGTGGGATTGCACTTTGCAAAATTTTCATCATACCAAAGATGAATCAAATCGGTGATAAGGTTAGGAAATAATGAGGTCTTAAAAAATTAAACAAAAACTTTAACATTGTTAAAAATTCTAAGTCTGTGACCTCGACCCCAAGGGCACGGTCATGAGTGCTGATGGTGCTGATAAAAACTTTGGACCAGTATATATCATTATACCAAATATAAATTATAAATTAAATCCATTGTTTGGTTTAGAAGTAATGAGGTCCTAAAAACTTTGACGTAAAATTTTAACATGAAAATTTTGGAATGACTGTGACCTTGACATTAACATGAACTAGTGGGGTGAGGATGAAACTGGGCAAACTTTTGGACCAATATGTATCATCATACCAAAGATGATTCAAATTGGTGATAAGGTAAGGAAAACTTTAACATTTAAATTCTAAGTCTGTGACCTCGACCTCAGGGTCACAGTCATGAATCCTGATGGTGCTGATAAAAACTTTGGACCAGTATCTATCATGATACCAAATAGGAACTAAATCAAAAATCATGCAGTTTAGAAGTAATGAGATCCTAAAAACTTTGACGTAAAATTTTAACATGAAAATTCTAAGTCTGTGACCTTGATCTTGACATGACCTAGGATGGTGGGGATGGTACTGCGCAAAATTTTGGACCAATATGTATAATCATACCAAAGATGAATCAAGACGATGATAAGCTTAGGAAATAATGAGGTCTTAATAACTTTAATGAAAACTTTAACATTTAAAATCTAAGCCTGTGACCGCTTCCTCAAGGTCAAGGTCATGAGTGCTGATGGTGCTGCTAAAAACTTTTGACCAGTAACTATCATGAAACCAAATAGGAACTAAATCCATCATGTAGTTTAGAAGTAATGAGATCCTAAAAACTTTGAAGTAAATGTTTAACATGAAAATTCTAAGTCTGTGACCTTGACCTCAACCTAGAGTGGTGGGGATGGTACTGCGCAAAATTTTGGACCAATATATATCATCAAACCAAAGATGAATCAAATCGGTGATAAGGTTAGGAAATAATGAGGTCTTAAAAAACTTTAATGAAAACTTTAACATTTGTGAATGCTGATGCCAACGCAGACGCCAACGCAGACGCCGACGCGATGGGTAGTACAATAGCTCTCCATGAACGTTGTTCAGGCAAGCTAAAAATTACTGAAGTCACTCTTGATACAACAATTATAAAGTAAAAGAAAAAAAAATAAAATTACACGGTGACAATTTACTCTAACTGAACTCAAAATAGTCACTGTATCCACGCCAGTCCGTCCGATGTTACAGTATATATATGTGTATATTTGCTATATTCGTAGCACTATCGATAGCCGAACGCTTCACAACGACCGATTAAAAGGTTGACTAACTTTCGAAGAGTGCCCTATAATCACCTGGGCCCAGTTGTTCAAAGCATCGTTAGCTTAACGAGCTCGTTAAGGGTCATTTCGTTAACTGTTTTAACGGATTCAGTATACAATATTCTGATATTTTTTGCTGAAAAAATGAGTAGCTTTTGCACTGCAAAAGCTACTCACATTTTTTCAGCAAAAAATTTCAGTATATTTGCGTATCACTCGATGTAAATTTTAACGAATCATTAACTAACGACATCGTTAGTTTTGAACAACTGGGCCCTGTTCATCGGTGGTCAGCTAGTGAAAATAGCAATAGCACTTAAACCGTTGTGAGTATTTTGATGATAGTGATAGATACTGACAAGATCTAGTTGATGAACTTGCCAAATGTAAGTTTACATTGACAAAGGCTAAGCTGAGGCCAAAAAAATGTGGAAATATGAAAATGGTCATAAACCTTGAACCATGTGGAATATTTTGATAATTTTACATGTACTGATTGATACTGACATGATCTAGCCAATGGACTTGCCAAATGTTTGATTTTATTGACCGGAGGCTGAGCTGAGGCAAAAAAACAGGAAAGTTGATTTTATTGGCAGGAGACTGAGCCAAGGCAAACAAATAAAAGTATATAAATGGCCAAAACTTTTAAACAGTCATGAATAGTTTGATAATTTTTTTCACATACTGCTTGATATGGACAAGATCTTGCCACTGGACTTGCCAAATCCCGTCTAAGCCGAGGCAAAAACTGAAAATGGTCATAACGCTTAAACCTATAGCGTTGAAAGGCCATAAAACCAAATTGTCTTATCATTGTACGAGTTATTTTTTGGTCTTTTATATTTTATTATTTGGAAAAAAAAAGGTGCAATACACTTAGAACATTTTGCAGATTTATTTGAACATCTTTTCAAGTCCAAAATCTTTGGTTTTATAGTTTTACAGTGACATATAAGTAGATAGCCATCTATTAGATCAAATCAATCTCCTTTTTGACAGCAGACTGGATGTACATATTTATCACCTCTCATCTCATTACGAAAACACGCCTATTCAAATACATAGTAAAATTCACCACCAAACACTGAAAATTTTCAGGTAAAAAATTCTGATATTTTTTCATATTTCTGCTCAAAACATAGATTGTGGGTCCTCGTTAGAACCGCCTCTGTGAGGCGGTTCTAGCAAGAACCCACAATCTGTTTCTGAGCAGAAATACGAAAAATAATGTTTACCCCCGTAAACCCCAGTTTTACTATATAAAAGTGGGGTTTAAGGGTCAAAATTATATAGGTATGTTTTCCTGTTGTGTTGGAATAGTCATTGTTTTCACAGTTGACAATACATTTGAGCCAGGGTGTAGTATTTTCTACTAAATTGCATGTGTACCCAGGGAAGGCTAAGATCTGCCTGTGCATCAGTAGACTGATCAGAGTCTTTGCTGTGTGCTCTATAAATAGCTAAGGGCACAAAGCTTTGTGAGACCAGTATAGACTCTGATCAGACTATGCAGATACTTATATCACCAAAAATAGACCCCAGTAGCATTAGCACCTCGTGTGCAAATTTGCACTGCGGTGCAAATGGTGCATATAAACACGGCTGAGATGGACACTTATGAGATTCAAAAATTGTAAATATTTTCATGCAACTGTTTTTTTTCTTTCCAATATTCCACCTCTGTCTTAACCGGGACTAATAACCTCATAATCAGGACCATTTTGCAGTAATGGTGATGTCAGGTGCTTCCATTTTTACTGAGTTATAAATACTACAGTCAATACCATAATAACCCTAAATATTGTGACAGACATGTATGAGCAAACAGTGTACATCCAGATCAGAAAATTTCACCTCCAAAACCTTAAAATTTTCAGATAAAAAAATCTGATATTTTTCATATTTCTGCTCAAAACATAGATTGTGGGTACTCGTTAGAAATGCCTCGGTGACAAAGATTGTGGGTACTCGTTAGAACCGCCTCGGACATAGATTGTGGGTATTCGTTAGAACCGCCTCAGTGAGGCGGTTCTAACAAGTACCCACAATCTATGTTTTTGAGCAGAAATAAGAAAAATAATGTATACCCCTGTAAACCCCAGTTTTACTATATAAAAGTAGGGTTTAAGGGGGTCAAAATTATATAGGCGTGTTTTCGTGATGGTAAGGAGTTAAGGTTTTCCAGTACTTAGGGTAAATATGTTAATTGCTTTTACTTCTGAGGAAACAACACGTACATTGTTAATAATTTTATTAACACAAAACATTATTACCATCAAATGTATAAACAGTGTAACAGTGCCTCCAGATATTCTGAAAAAGACAAACTTTGTGACTTTTATTTTAACCCTTAAAATGCCAAGAAAACCTGCATCTGAAAATGTCGTCTGTTTATGTCATCTGCTGAATTATTCTTGCAAATTTTTCAAATCTATTTTTGCACACAGGCAAACAGTGTGGACTCTGATCAGACTGCTCCTAGAAGAGCAGTCTGATCTGGGTCCAAACAGTTTGCAAAAATGACTTTTAAAATCACAAGCAGACGACAAAGCAGATGACAATTGTTGTGACTGGCAGTTTAAGGGTTCAGTCGTTTAGTCTCTAATTTTATTCAAGCAAAACATTATCATCAACTGTATTAACAGTGTGACAGTTTTTCAGATGCCCAGAATCTTCCTGGATGATCTAGAAGATTATAAGAAACTGTCCTTGAAAACATAGAAAGCATTAAATGCATTGGTCTTACATACACAACACTCAGTTAGCAATGTTTGTACCAAGGCAAATGCAACTCTTGATTTCTTGAGACGAAACCTGTCAGCCTATCTAAAAAAAAAAAACGTAAAAGAAAAGCCACACAAGGAACTTTTTTCCAAATACAGTCGACTGTCATTATCTTGACTTCACTTATCTTGAATAACCGCTAATCTTGAAGTAAAAATCTGGTCCCTGTTTTAACATGGAAATCTAACAACAGGCAACAAAATATTGTGGAACAGAGGAGAAATTGCTCCAAAGGAGCAACTTCTCTTTTCCACAATATTTTCAATATATCTAACTTCAGGAGTCAAATAACATATTCATTTGATAAATCTGGTTGTTTGATTTATTTTTTTCTTCAATTCTGCAAATCTGATATATCGAGATATGGATATCTCAAAGTTTTTTAGAGAGCACCTTGGACTTCAAGATAACGAGAATCGACTGTAATAGTTTTAGAGAATAGAGATGAAATGTATAGCTCCAGATCAGTATTAAAGCATTTCATGGCCACTACTAAATGACAAATTGCCTCACTAAATAAATTCAAATTATGTAAATTTATTCATGCACTCTTAAAATCAGGTTGTTTTTTTTTTATTTCTTCATGGAAACACCTTTTATGTTGTCTCATCAGAATCTTGTTGTTTTTTTTTTTTGTTTTGTTTTTTTGTGGAGAAATAAGAAATAAATCTGCCTACATTGTCTTGCCAGGGAAAGACCCTAAATCATGCTGGGAGACCTTGTGGTCCAACCTACTTGCTTTGGGGTGCTCATTAGAAGCGCCTCGATGAGGCTCTTCTAATGAGTACCCACAACATATGTTTCTGCAGAGAAATAAGAAATATATTTTGTGGATACCCTCTTATCTGGAGCTATGCTGATCTCGGCATTCCCTCTTTGCAGACCAAAAACACCTTTTTGCATGGTGTGGTTCACATTTATTCTATGATTTCAGTTTCTTTACAACGTTTTCAATGGATTTCTTCAGAAAGGTCTGGTGTTGGTCCACTATGCTGGAAAACTTTGCTAGACTCTCACTTCCCATCATTTTACCATGTTTATTCCCAATAGCCAGCAACAACTTACCAAATTTCAGGTTCTTCCCTAAATCTAGTGAGTGTACTTCAAAAAGGCACAAGATTTTATGTAATAATTCACCGTTAACATTAACGGCTTCTATTAAATTCTGCATGAGTATAATTTTGCTATCATTAACTTCAAACCCACATTCCACCAACTTGGTCAAAAAATATACTTGGTTCAATTCATTCAAATTTTCCTTAAGCAGTCTTGATATTAAATCCACTTGTGGGGAACTAAAATCTCCTTTAAAACAGGGAACCAGTACACTGTCAATGAGCTGTTTGGGATATGCATTTGCTATCATAATTACAGCACCTACCAAGGCTCTAGATGCATTCTGGGTCAAGGTCATGACCTTGTCACAAAGAATAGAGTTCAAAAAGCAGATGCAATTATTATAGGATATTAACTCCGAAACTCTGACTATATGACTACAGGCTATTGCAATGGAGTTTTCAGACATATCATGAAGGTCTAATTTCTCAACAGCAATCTTCATTTCTTCAGAATTTAATGAAACAAATGATTTTAATTCCTCTTCTGGAGATGTTTCCACAGCATTATGCCAGATTTCTTTTAACTTTTCCACAGCTTGTTCTTTCACCTGACTTAGTTGTAACTCATTCTTACTTACAGCTATCTGTATATTTTCTGTGACATGAGTACCGGTATTATAGGTTTCATCCCCAAATACAGTTTCAGCTGCTTTATCAAGTAAATTATCTGTTTTGTCTTCTACTTCTGTGTCAGTGTATACATCATAGCATATTACTGGCTGATAGTTCTCTAATCGTTGTCTTTTAGCTGTTGGTTCACTGTCTTCATCATCAATAACTATCACTACATCATCATCAACGATTTCTGTCACATCATTTCTTTTTTCTGCTGTTTTGCCAGCATCCCTTGACTTCTCTGTTACTTGATCTGCCATTTCTGTCTCATTTCCTGCAATAATGTCAATGCATGTTCATAGCTCCAGATAAGAGAGGGTACCCACATAATTTTTTTTTCTTATTTCTCCAAGAAAATGTATGTTGTGGGTACTCATTAGAAGCACTTCACTGAGACACTTCTAATAAGTATCACAACATATGTTTTTGTGGAGAAACCAGATAAATATCATTATTTTTCTGTTAGACATCATAAAAAGACGCCTATATAGTTTTGACTCCCTTAAACTGCACCTTTATATAGTAAAACTGGAGTTTACAGGGGTATACATTAATTTTCTTATTTCTGCTGAAAAACACAGATTGTGAGTACTTGTTAGAACCACCTTACTAAGGCGGTTTTAACAAGTACCCACAATCTAAGTTTTGAGCAGAAATATGAAAACTATCAGAATTATTTATCTGAAAATGTTCAGTTTTTGGAGGTGAAATTTTCTATATATTTGAATAGCATGTTTTCGTAATGAAAAGTGCCTTTTCTAGAGTGTGCACATTACACAAGCCCATCTGCAAACAGCATAGTGTATCCTATCTATCCTAAATATCCAGCATCTGAAATCCTTTTCATACTTGACCTAAAAATTTGAACAACACAGTTTTACTACCTGTCAATGTTCTAAAAATTGCTATTTTGATACTCATTAGAAGCACCTCAATTAGGTGCTTCTAATGAGTACCCACAACATGTGTTTTTGTTGAGAAATAAGAAGAATATTATGTGGATACCCCTTCTTATCTGGAGCTATACCACACTATGGGCAAATTCAGCAGGTGACAAATTGATGATATTTTTCTTAATAGAGAAATATTTCAAAACATTGTCTGCTGATTTTTTTACACAGCATACTAAGCATTACCCTTAAACTGCCAATCACAACAATTGTCATCTGCTTTGTCATCTGCTTGTGATTTTAAAAGTCATTTTTGCAAACTGTGTGGACCCAGATCAGACTGCTCCTCAAGGAGCAGTCTGATCTGGGTCCACACTATTTGCCTGTGTGCAAAAAAAGATTTGAAAAGTTTGCAAGAATATTCAGCAGACAACATAAACAAATGACATTTTCAGAAACAGTTTTCTTGGCATTTAAAGGTTAACAGTAGAGGGAGAAATCGAAACAATTAATCTATAATCTTTTTCAGACAAAAACATACAGGAAAAGCAAACATAAGGGTAACCCACTAGTTTTGGGAATTGGCTAGAATTTCATAGTCAATCATCGGTTTTGTAATACTGACTGATCATCAACTAATAGTCATCTTGTAGAAAATATATTCATTCTTATTTTATACCTCTTCCAGTTACTTATTCATAGCTCCAGATTGATGAGAAGGGTACTGGGATATCCACATAATATTTTTTCTTATTTCTCCATGAAAACATATGGTATGGGTGCTCATTAGAAGTGACTCACCAAGGTGCTTCTAACGAATACCAACAACATAAGAAAAATATCTGTCCCTTTTGATTGAAAAAGTGTCATTTTTCAGGCTATTTTTATCAAATTTTCTAAACTTTATTCGCCACAAATCTAGAATGACTCAAATAGGTAGCATCATTTTTTTACAACTTGCCTATTTAAATAAAATTTTAGAAAAAAATAATGTCCTGAAATTAGAATTTTTGGATTACATGTAGTAAACTATAAAAATTCTTTCCAATCATCAGTCACAACAGGGAAAAATGGCTGCTGATGGATTATGATTATAATCGACCATTTGGACAACACTACAGTTGACAATCCTATATCTTTTATTCCACTGATATATTAGCCATCCCTAATTCAGAGGAGATGTTAAGGAGGAATATTTGGTGATAATTATGGGATAATTTTCTCCAGTTCTCCATAAAAACATATGTTGTGGGTACTCATTAGAAATGCCTCTGCAAGGGGCTTCTAATGAGTACCCACAACATATGTTTTTATGCAGAAATAAGAAAAAAATATCCTAGAATTATCACCAAATACTCCTCCCTACCAATTCCTCTGCCTAATTGCAGTTATGTTTGTGTAAGAGCTGAGTATCACCAGCAAGAAAGTATCAAATTATTATCAAGATATCAAGTGTTAAATACAATACTGTATCATGATTATTCAACCCCATTGGTTTTTATATATTTGAGTATTATGTTAATGCTTAACGCATTGGGTAAACAATTTCAGCAGATGACAAGTTGAAATATTTTTCTTATTCTTCCCAGAAAATAGGCTTTGATACTTCATGCAAATTGTCTCCTCAGGAAGGAGACAATTTGCAGAAATGTCAAAGCCAATTTTCTGGGTCAAATAAAATATATCATAGTCTGTCACCTGCTGAATTAGCCCAGAGTGTGGTACATTATGCAGGTATCACAAAGTACTGATACTAAACTTCAGTATCACCATATAGTATCATCACAAAAAATATTGTGATATATCAATGCACTGTGATATATCGATGATATCGCCCCAGCTCTAGTTTGTGTACAGTGTAGCCCACAACCGAAACTCTGCTATACAAACACACATTCAGGCTTTGAAGACGTGGCTACAAGTACCAGTAAATTACATTGTGTATTTCATTTATATAAGCATTACTAGTGTCTTCACTTGTACAAGCAAAAATGCATATGCAGACTGCACTGACCCTGTGTATCTTCACTACAGCTCATGTTAGTGCCATGTGGCTGCTGTGAAATGTCTCCCTTACTTCACTACACCTGGTGTTAGTGCTGTGTGGTGGTGGCAAAACATCTCCTGTACTTCACTACAGCTGGTGTTAGTGCTGTGTGGTGGTGGCACACTATCTCCTGCACTGCTGTGTGGTGGTGGCAAAACATCTCCTGTACTTCACTACAGCTGGGGTTAGTGCTGTGATGGTGGCAAAACATCTCCTGTACTTCACTACAGCTGGTGTTAGTGCTGTGTGATAGTGGCAAAACATCTCCTGTACTTCACTACAGCTGGTGTTAGTGCTTTGTGGTAGTGACAAATGTTACAACCTAACACTCCTATCTTTGATAATTTGCATTAGCAGATTTCGCATAGCTTGTAGGTATATATTCAATCTCTGACAACTCTATGGCTCACAAAGTTAGAGCATTGGCAGACCGGATTCGAATTCCACTATGGATGGGAAATTCTTTCAGCTATGCTTCATTCCTTTGTAATGACTTTCATGTAGTAAGATGGGGCTTCATCAGGAATTGGACTTTACTTCGCCAAAAATGGCTTCGACCTAACACTCCTACGTTCAATAAACAGCACTGGATTTTTATCCTGGCAGACTGGGCTCGAATCTCACAATAGGCAGGAATTTCTTTCAGCTATGCTTCATTCCTTTGTTACGACTTTCATGTCATAAGACGAAACGTCTCCACTACAGCTGGTGTTAGTGCTGTGTGGCGGTGGCAAAACATCTCCAATACTTCATTATAGTGTATTTATATTTTCTGATCCTTTGTGATCATTAAGCCAATTCCTGGGCCCAGTTGTTCAAAACTATTGATGTCGTTAGTTAACATACCGTTAAATCCTTGATCATTAAATACGGCATATACGCCAATATTTTTTCAGCAAAAAATACATGTGGATTAGATATTGTACTTATTAGAACAGTTAACATTTTGACCACTAATGAGCTCGTCAAGTTAACGATGCTTTGAACAACTGGGCCCTGGTTTTTAGAAAATTCAAGACAGTAAAGGCCCAGATCATCCTATACTCCATGCAGTCTGATCAGGACATTCACTGTTCACTTACAGTATATTTTGAGCCATAATTTGAGAAAACTTACCTTCTGACATGTTTGCCCAATGAAGACTCAAAACAGCCTGCACATCCACACAGATTGATCAGTCTTCATTGTCTACATGAAGATACTTTGCATTCCTGGGCCCAGTTGTTCAAAGCATTGTTAGCTTAACGAGCTTGTTAAGAGTCATTTCGTTAACTGTTTTAGCGGATTCAATATATAATATTATGATAATTTTTTGCTGAGAAAATGTGAGTAGCTTTTGCACTGCAAAAGCTACTCACATGTTTTCAGCAAAAAATTTTGGTATATTTGCGTATCATTCAAAGTAAATTTTAATGAGTTGTTAACTAACGACATCGTTAGTTTTTAACAACTGGGCCCTGGCTGTTGAAAATGTGTCCAGTGAAGATTCAGATCAGACTGTGATAATACGCAGACTGCTCTGAATCTTGGCTGGATGCACATGTCTGATGATATATTTTCTGAAATTTCAGCTTTTTCTGTATAATAGACTAAACTGATACACAATGAAAACCTCAAGCAAATTGTGCAGATGTGCAGGCTCATCTAGGCCTTTGCAATATACATATGCTTCAAAGACAGCTTTTGCTTCATGAGAATCATGTGAATATATTACTTTCCCTCCATTTTCATACAGCTGGTTTCAAAGCCGTTATTACCTACCTTGCCATCCCTCTGTCCTGTCCCACATATAAAACAAACCAGTCTCTTGTAGAACAGGCTGGAATTATATAATACAATGTATAAATGTCCTAAAATTTTGTACACCAAAGTTTCTGATTAGATGGCATATGCAAACAGTGCAGACCCAGATCAGACTGTTCCTGAAGGAGCAATCTGATTAGGGTCTAGACTATTTGCCATTCCACTAAGTAATTTAAGACAGAACTGCATATAAAACAAAATTTAGGCCAAAAAAGTAGCGAAAAAAAGTGTTTGAAATTTTAGTATATTTACCGTAACTACAATATGCTAAGCCACACGCAAAAAAAAATCTTGCTTAAGGTGAATGGATACATCTGAAATATTTTGCAATGGGAGACAACTTTGCAGACAGGAAATTATCCTATCCCAAACCCCATCCAGTAACCAAAACCTTTCAAAAACAGGAGCTACTTTTAAAGGGAAGAACTAGAATTTCATACTTTGACTTTTTTTCTGAACCTAATTAGAAATATGTTCATATTACTATGTATTGTATCTGTATTTACACAAATAATATATGTTTGAATTAAAAATAAAATAAAAAGGATTTGAAAAACCAATTGCTTAATTTCTTGTTTCTAGCAGTTTCAGGTGAACAATAATCTGACTTTAATCATGGTTGACTGGCCCTGTAGCTTTAGCAACTATCCACCTTAAAATCATTTGACTAACTTCATCCTAAGAAGGATACAAACATAGAATCTCTTTATTTATTTTTCTCTAGTGCTCAGTTTAATCACCTTCTTCTTCATATTTAACCCTTAAAGCACAACTGCAGCAGATGACATTTTTATTTTTTTATTTTATCTTTAAGAGAAACTAAGTCATGACATATCAAGTGAATCATCTGCCCAGCAGATGATTCACATGAAATGCCATCAGTTATTTTCTCTACAAAACAAGAGTCATGGTGGCCCTGGATTGCTCACCTGAGCTCAAGATGTTACACAACTTGTAGAAGTGATGGGGTCACTGGTTTAAGTAGAGATGTGGACTACAGATGTTTTTTTTTTTTTTTTCTATTGTTAGCTCTTAAGGCTACCTTATTCATTGGAGTGGAACCATTTAGGTATTGTTGCTGAAGGAGCATAAGAGGAATATTTCTGTGACCCTATTTTGAGAATCAGGCAGATGATTCAAGAATTATTTCCTCTGAAAAAAAAATAAAAAAAAAAAAGCAACAGAACATTGTCTTGACATTTCATGTGAATCATCTGCTTGGCAGATGATTCACACAAAATGCCAAGACTTGTCTTCTCTGAAAAATAAGAAAAAAAAAATAGAATGTCATCTGCTACAAATTTTGCTGAGCAATTTTAGGTTTAAGAGGTATCACTGTGCTACCCACCTGAACACAGCTCTGTATAAGTTTCAGTTGAGAAGAAATAGCAGAACTTTCTGACAGATGTGGAACAACTTTACTGAGAAATGTGTTTATTTCACAGTCTGGTACTCTGTCACAGTGCCTGTAGAAAAACTGTAGAAACCTGGTCTGTATATCAGCTGGCATGTGTAGCAGTCTGGGCTTACTGAAAATAAAATGCATTGACAGAATTGTGAAATACTCCTATTACAATATACGTAAGTATTGGGTGGGACAGAAAGGCCTGAACAAACAGTGTAGACCCAGATCAGATGTGCCTGATCAGAATCTTTACTCTTTGCCACTTATATAGCAGTTTTTAGACACATCAACAATTAGTAAAGTTGACTTATTCAAATTTCAGGACAAGCAGGGTCAATAAATGAGCTGTCCTAATATTTAGGCCTTTTAGGGTAAATACAGAGAGTACTATAAGGCAATAAAAATGTTAAACTATAATACCCCGCCATTATCGTGTCGCAGGTAGATAACTCTGTCAAACATTGCCCATTGGCAATCCCAAACCAGACCTCCTTCATATCAATGCATGTACCAAGTTTGGTTAAAATCCCTTGACTTTTACTCAAGTTATCGTCCGGAAACGTAAATATGGGCGTGCCTCAGGCAGATAACTCCGTCAAAATTTGACGAAATTTGCCCATTAGCAATCCCAAACCAGATCTCCACAATATCAATGCACATACCAAATTTGGTGAAAATCCATCTATGTTTGCTCAAGTTATCCTCTGGAAACAAAAGATGGATGGATGTACGACAGACAGACGGACACATGGACGTCCATCGTGAAACCATAATACCCGGCCACTATATAGTGGCGGAGTATAAAAATTAGCATTAAACAATTATAATGGATACCAAGCCCAATTTTCAGGGAAAAATCATAGCTCTACAAAAGACACTGTTTTTAACCAAGATGTATTGATATTTCTCTAATGTCAAGATCTAGAAAAGCCACATATTCTGAAGGCATTTGCTATACATTCATATTTATATTTTACAGTATCCACCCAATGATTTTGTAAGCAGACAGTGAAGACTCTGATCACACCTTGCAGATGCACCAGCTGATCTGGGCTATGGATGTCCATAAATACCTCAGACCTTTTCACATGCGTAGCGCAAATGGTTGTGTGCAAAGAGGTCTATATAAGAACTTAAGAGATGTAGCCAAATAAACTGTTTTCTTACTTCCCCACAAAATCATATGGTAAATGTTCTAAAATTTCAAACTTTACTCCATACTATTTTGGCCTAAACTTTGCTTTTTAGTATTTATTCTTAAAATACTAAGAAAGGCAAACAGTGTAGACCCTGATCAGACTGCTCCTTCAGAAGCAGTCTGATCTGGGTCTACACTGCATATGTCATTTTGACAGACACTTTGGTGTTTGAAATTTTAGGGCATTTACCATATGTTCTGCTTGAGGTGTTCTTAATGAGAAGCTTTCATGGAGAAATAAGAAAAATATCAATACCTTGCAGCTACAAAAGCATATCTAGAGTAAAACTCAGCTTTGTTTGCAGTATAGTAAAGGTAAATGGTAACTCTTGCCAAATTTAAACATTACTGGATGACATTTTAAGTCATATCACTTATTTTTTCCATAAAAGTCAAAACAGGAATATCAGACTACCCTTCTCCAAGTGAAATCAAATTAAAAAATTAGCTGCTTGTTTTTTAAAGCACACACCTATCTTTTCCGGTGCAGAAGTGAAAGCTGTTGGGACACATTCTCAAAAATATGTCTCTGAAATTGACTAAAAATCAATAAATCAGCAGAACTTACCCGTTTGTTGACATTTGGATGTCTCGTAAGTCATGGCCAGAAGTTTGTGTAAAGATTTTGAGTGCATAACTACCGGCTACCCCTTACGAGATTACCAGGTGTGTGTATAGCAAGGAGTAAAGGTGTCTAAATATCAGTGATAAAATACAGTATATGGTATCTAGAATTATGATTATGAAATCACTCACAAACAGAGAGTTTCCTCACTGTCAATATAAGGCTCTAGGATGGTCACTGACTTCAGGACATCATACCATGCAGGTCTATGTCCATACTCACTCTCCGTCGACTCTCGATACCAGAGATCAGCCCTCTTGTCTTGAAACCTTTGAGATCCCAAGGCTCTGAACAGGCCTGTCCATGCCTGAGGTAGGGGTACACTCAGGTCTATCTGTTTTGATTTTTTCATATCTCTTGTCACACCAGCACTGACCTATAAAACATTAACCAGTTTTTAGATATACATGTGTTATCATTTATCATATGAACTTTT
The DNA here is from genome assembly GCA_964016985.1 of Anodontia alba. Classification (NCBI taxonomy): domain Eukaryota; kingdom Metazoa; phylum Mollusca; class Bivalvia; order Lucinida; family Lucinidae; genus Anodontia; species Anodontia alba. Next base: position 54,777,042 of record OZ024834.1, on the reverse strand, counting down.
ATACAATTTCATATACACCACAACCTCTGTATAACACTATTGTTGGAGTTAAACAACAGTGTTATATCCAAACAAAAATGTATAGATTATATTGAAAAATGACCATTTATGGTCATTTTTCAATATATTTTATACATTTTTGGGATTCATCTTTGAACCGCGTTATATCCAAAACCATGTTATAACGAACCGTGTTATAAAGAGGTTGTAGTGTGTCAAGAACCATAGTCTATATTGCTAAAATATGTGATCCAGCACCCTATCAAATGCACTCCCTATGTCTAAATGTTTCATTGTACATTAGGGTTTTCCCTCTGGGTTTTAAAGTGAGGGTACCAGGGACTCCTTTATGTGGACCTAAGGGGTCCTTTGATAAGATTTAGGGGTTTATTGTTTTGAAGAGGGCTATTTAAGCATTAATCAGAACAATAACAGACGAAACTTTGAAGTACATTTTTTTTTCAGAGAAAATATGGCTTGACATTTCATGTGAATTGTCTGCATGAAATGTCAAGTCTTATTTTCAATGTAAAATAAAACTAATTTTAGAATGTTGTCCACTATAATATACTTTATGCTTTATAGGTTTACTACATATTGTCCAAATATTGATGGTTCCTGGACTTTAAGTAGACCAAAAATGAAATAATGTAAAATACAAAGCTGTAAATAACATTTATTTTGGATTTGATTATGGTGCATCACTCAGGACCCTTTTCCCTAGCTTTTAACCCTTGTCCTGTTTAATAAATTAAAATGCCAGGCCCTCTTCTAATTTTCAGCCAATCAGATTACTTGATCCAGATTGTTGCTATGAATTCACATTCTTAATGGCAAACAGTGCAGATCCAGATCAGTTGGCTTCTTCAGAAGCCAACTGATTTGGATCTTCACTGTTTGTAAAAGCAGGGTATATCCAGGTTCAGCAGGACAAGGGTTAAATTAAGAGTCCCAAACAAGGTTTTGGGGGTAAAAACTGACAAAATGAGAGTCAGGGAAAACCCTGGTACATGTTTGGTCATTACTGACGCTATATTGTGAAAAGCTATGTGCACGTCTTAATGGATGTTTTGATTATTATGGGAATAGATACCCTTTCAGGGGAGACAGCTCTGTCAAAATTGTTTATGCTCCTATGTGAAAAGGGGCTTGGCAAACAGAAAACCTAACAGGAAGTTACAAAAGTTATCTTCCTTGTATTTAATTCTAATGAGTACATCAAAATGTTTTCATGAAGAAATATTCTCAACAGTCCACACACACACACACACAAATGTATGTTGATTATACTATACCAAGGTGCTTATGACACAGAGCTTATAGGTTTTTTTATAGGTTCTGTAAAGCTGGTCTTTCTGCAAATTTTGATTTCATTGGTCCAAGAGATCAAAGATAAACTGTTAGCCAAAGAATCCTTTAGGGTCATTAGCTGCCAATATTTCAACCACATACCAACTCCATGGAGTGCTTAATTACCTGACAAGTACTTAATAGGGTGCCAACAAAAACAATTATTACAAGACTTACTGGACAGAGTGTGTAAGGAGAGTTATTTCTGAAATATAAGTGTTTCACAAGAAAATTTGATTTATTGACATTGTTCAAGACAGAAACTAATAATTGATTAGAAATGTTAAAATAAATGTAAATGAATCAGATGTTTTTTGTTTGTTTGAAGAATATCACCAGATGAAATTCTTACCTAGTTTGTGAATATGTATGAAGTGAATGGAATAAAATGTTTATGTATGAATTGGATGGAATAAAATGTACTTTGTTTAAAAAGTTTCCTGACATACACAAACTTTATTATCTAACTGTTTAAATAAGCAGTATACAGGGAAAAAAATGAGTGCAAAATTTACACTAATTCAGCCTAAACTATCGTCAGCTGAATTTAAAGTAAATAAATTGTTCTCTGAAGTTTCTGCACAAGTGATTCAGCATTGATTTTCAACATCAGAAGTATGAGTTTTCCTTAAAATATCCTCTGAACTTATTTAGTTTTTCTTTATCAATAAAGTTTAATTTTTTCTTTGTTTTAGCCATTTTCCAAACAAGCCTGCTGCTACCTTGAAATGTCAGGTTTATTTGATGATAATCAACCTTCTAATGGTGCTATAAAACAGCTGGGAGGGTGGTGGTGGTGGGGGGTTGGGGGGGGGGGGGTGGGGGTGGGAGGGGGGAGGAGTTATCTGATTTTAATGAGGTGCAACATTCCTGACTGACCACAGTGTTATTATGATTAAATTAGATAAGGGCCTGAAAGTGTCTGGAAGAACTGACCAATCCACTGTGTTTTGCCATAAAGATCAGATGATATACCTCATAGCTCTGTGTGATGAGCTCATTAGAATTGCCTCATTGGTTCTCTTCAAGGTCTTTGATACCAAAATTAGTATAACATCTATAAAATCCACAGTAGTCTGGGAGAGGTGATAGCCCAAAAAATCAAATATGGTCACTGGTATAAGGAAGCAAATCTGGTCTTACTATAAAAAGGTCAAAGGTCAACCTAGGATCTGACATCATTTGAACAAATTTGGTACACCTCCCATCCCTGATGCTACATACAGAGATTCAGTTGAAAAGCTTTCTTGATTCAAGACTGCAATTGGTACTAAGGCTGCAGCACTCAGGCCACACTTCCTGGACAGTTTCTTTTTAACCTGTTTTTAACTACACATATTCTCAACTATTTCAACAATCATCTTTCACTAGCATTTCTTCTATCATATCATCAAATCATATCAACATAATTGGATTTTTGATTAACATATAGGTACAGGGGCAACATCCACAACAGAGGGCTCCCTTTCAGGTAGCTGGCTTGCTGCATGCATGGTAGATCTCACACAAGATCTCCAGGTATGTCTATTATGAGGATCGATACCCAAGGTTTCTATTCTCTGCAATCCCTCTCTGTCAGCTGCTTCCATGTCATCTTGGGCCTCCCAGACCCATGCTTTCGATCAACCTGTATGTCAAAGACTGTCTTGACTGCACCATTGGAGCATTCCACATGTCCATACCAGCAAAGCCTTCTCTCTTTCAGAAAAAGGTCCAGATTCTTAATGCTATGCCGTGCAAGTAGCTCACTGGATCTGGTGGTGACAAGTCTTGCAGCTTGCCGTTGCAGATCTGTCTGATCATTGTCCTGTCATTTCGCTGCAGATGTTGGAGGTTTGGCTTTGTCAATGGCCAAGTCTCACTGGCATGGAGCATTGTGCTCCACAAACAAGAACTGTACATGCAGCCACCTGTCTTGAAACAGAGGTGGCGGGAAGAGAGAACTGGTAGCAGTTCCTTGAACTTCTTCCAGACAGTTTTCAAACATGTTGTGGTTGAAAGTCCACAGCCACCGGCTGCTTCCTATCACGCTTATTATCTCCCTATCATGCTTTTAATATTCACTCCTTATATTAATTCCAAAACCAACAGTGCTTATTAACCTACCTAGGATGTCCATGAGGACATATGGCAGTAATTGTCTATGGCCATAAGTGTAGACAATTGTAGAGATCAGAGGACAAAGAAGTGAATCCATTTGTGATTCACATTGTATCTTTAAGTTGTTTAACCTGAAACCAGAACTGGATCATATATCTCAATTGACATAAATCATGGACTTTGAATCCAAACAGGATAATTTTAACATTTAAAAGTATGAAAGTGGTGAAATGCTGTAAAATGCTTATTTTCCAAACAAAGTGAAATGGAGTTTTTAAAAAATGGGACAACTGCCACATAGTGAAATGAACTTTTTTTCTATACTTCATGAACATTCCAAGCAGGGCTTACTTCATGAACATTCTGAGCAGGGTTCTAATCTTCATATTAAAACCTACAGAAGTAATAATTTCAACATTATCAGCATCATTGTTCATTATTCATGATCCTACAATGTACCTTCTTATTTCACAGATGAACTTCCAAATACTACTGTTTTCGTCTGTTAAATTGTCAATTTTTTACCATTTCCACATGTACTCCATGTAATACTCTTTATTGAGGTGTTTTGGAGTATCTGGCAGATTCAGTACCATAACTGGTCTTTATATACAACTGAAAAATGTTAACTTTATTGTCTACACCGGTGGAAAAACTTAATATTTGACTTTGCTCCAGAAGCACTATGAAAGGTCATGGACCAATCCAGAATTGTGATTATTTACATCCATATAATACTAATTTGAAGTGTTTGGATTGGAATATCTGACAGATTCAGAGAATTTCCGAAAAAGAAAGTTTGGTCTACACACAGCACACAAGCAATGTTAAAGCTGATTGAAGTTTCATGTTAATTTATCAAGAAGTCTCCACAAATATAATGACCTGTAACAGGACCATGAAAATGTCATACTGATCTTAAGTCACACAGACCTCTGTTAATCTTCAATCAGTTTTAACATTTCTTGTGTGCTAAGCGTAAAATCAAGCTTTTTTTTTAAGAAAGCTAAAACTTTATACAGATAGATCTTGTCAAAAGTTACATTAAAATTTACGCTTACTCTAAATGACCATACTAATGCCCAGCAGGCACCACTGTGTTGGGAACAAAGGGCTTGTATCGCCTTTTTAACAGGAAAGATATACATTGTATAACGTTCTGTACCCGAGTGCAAAACCAGTGGTCACGAAAACTGATAACAAGTACACTGGTGGGCATATGTATCATTATACTTTGGGAAGTATATAAATATGTAAGCTCACTACAAGGCAAACTTCCGTAGCCTATGTTTATTGTCTCTTAACACCTGAGAATCTGTGTAGGAACTGGCAAAATTCAGATCAATTGATGGCTGCGGAACATTTAACAGGATCTATTGGTATGACAGCCGTGTCAATTTTTCATGAATACAGTTTCCGTGCAAATTTTGAAAGGCGGCATCATCCATTAGATCAGATTGCGCATTCAGATACGAACTTCGTTGACCGCCTGGGGTATAAGAGCCGTTTCGAATCATATGCGAACAGCTCATTCTTAGACGAGTATGCCCACATGACTAGTCAGGAAATCGCTATTTACAAACGGGTTTCTTAATAACCCATTTTAGACTGAATAAACTTCCCACACTATTGGAAGAGTCCAAATTATTTTTTTTTAGATGTGTTAGGCTATGTGATTTAGATATTCCTCGGAAAATGACTGAACTTTTTGCAAACATTGGAGATCCTGATCAGATGCCACATTCTGCGGCGTCTGATCTGGGTATGCACTGTTTGCCATTTACCCTTAATGGGTCCAGACTAAACTGGGTTAATCTAAGTATTGCCTGAACGTACTGTGTTGATATAATGGCCAATATTTTTATATGTTTTTCCTGCTTGCACATGGCCTTGACAAGCTTTTAATCATGCGGCACAGGATTTTTTTCCCGCGAACATTGATAACCTATGGGGACATAGTTTAATAACCATCGAATTACGACGACTGTGGGATACTATATTTGTTGTCATTTGTTTTATTCCTTTGTACCGGTGCAATAAAACTGTTAATGCCACTTGCGTTTATTTTGTTTTTTGCATTCCAACTGTCTGTTTTTTTTGTTTTGTTTTTTTTGTTTTTTTTTTTTTTTTCAAAATCTGCTTCCGAACTCAGTGAATCTGGAGCGGACTTGTTTGTCAATGTTGACGAGTGCGCGATGCAAATAGGTATTGAAATAGTTAAAGAATAAAAAGATCGATTGGAGCATCTAAAATTACAAATTAAACGACAGAAAAGTATAGGTATGCTACAAAATGAGTTGAAGAGAGAGAGAGAGAGAGAGAGAGAGAGAGACAGAGAGAGAGAATACGGATCGATGCTCTTGAAACCATCATCGAGCAACAGAATGCAGCCTGAGAGCTAGCGGACAAAGGTAACGGGGAAGAAATAGATGTTCTTAAAATGAACGAAGATCTGTTAAGAGCTCATGATGAATTCAAATCTACAGCTGCAGAAGGTAAGTGACAGCTGTAGGCATTAATCCATGTCCGAATGAATCCAAACATAAATTATGTATGTAGCTCATTGACTACAGTTTCACGTTCTTTCTTCTTTAAACAGTCTACTGAACACTGGTACCTTGCATTATTATTTCTGGAGATACTTTAATGTTTGTGTGATTTTAATGGAAACATTTGTAACTTAACAGATTCAGAATGTACAGCATCCTTTTGGATGTATGATAACTAAAAAAAACAACAAAAAAGCCGCTTGATAAAGAACACAATCGGTAAGCTTGGCAGCTGCTTTGCCATGTTCGGTAGCAACGCCAGTATGTTATAATAGAAAATCTTTAAAACTGGTGGTTAAGTCATTGTAGTATTTTGGAATACTTTTTCTTGTTTCTCAATAAAAATATAGCTTGTGGGTACACATTAGAAGCGCCTCGATGAGGCGCGTCAGATGAGTACCCACAACGTTTGTTTTTTATGGATAACAAGAGAAAATGTTGTGTCTCAGAATTATCACCAAATACTTCTGCTTAAAAAGACTTCTGCGGATTTATCAAACCGGTTATCTCAACAATAACATTGTACAAGAGATATTCAAATTACCTTGGCTTCTTTTCATCAAAACAGTTAGCTAATCCTGTTAATCAACTGAGCCGGGGCACATTTCCTAGAAGATTGTTATTGCGCCGAGCGAAGACGCAGCTCAGCCTGCGCGTCCACGTAGTCTGGTCAGTATTCGCAGGGTACCCTGCGGACGCGGAGGCTGATCTTCGCTGAGCGCACAGGCAGTTTTGTAAAAAGCGCTGTGTCCCGACTCAACTGATAACAATAAATAATGTATATCCATTGTTTGCAGTATTGAAGTTACATATTATATAATCCCTGTCGCCATGATGGACTAGTAAACCATGTTTTCTTATCTTATCATTATGCATACCTTACGTAACACAACTAATTAACACCTGCAGCAAGGAAACCAATACTGCATCTTTTATTACCTATACGAACTGTGCGAAACTTTATTTCTTGACCAATTTCGACGATTGAGAAACAAAAGTCTATTAACTTTTTCCACTCTTTCTACTATAACATTCAAATTGACTTTAAATGTGAAAAAAGAAAGATTAAAATATCTACTGTGATGTCGCGGCAGAAAGGAGAGGTATCTGATTACAAGTTAATGACCAGGCAGCTGACCACCACAGCATGTTGCAGAGCAAGAACTCGAAGAAAAGAATAAAAACCACATGCGGGAAGCCTCAAAACCCCACTTCCTTATCATACCCCTATCTCTAGCCAAGAGACTGGGTAACCCCACTTAATTTTATAAGAGCGCTTGTCCAGCATGGCAAACGTATTTTGGCATATTGAAAGAGCGAACACTAAGATCAGCATGCAGTAGAAACTGCTTTCAAGGACCATTCCTTATTTCACAGGAAATAAGTATAAAGCTACACACATGAATTGCATTTTAGCCTGATCTGTGACGTGTCTCTACCTTTGGTGATACCGTTGGTCTAAATCTGACGACCATGGGCACACGATAGACGGGTAGGTACTCGACCTAAATTTTCATAAGCGAAAACCGAAAGCCCTTATATGCACAGGTGTATTTGCCCTATGTTCGGAAAACCAGTGTGTGTGTGTGTGTGTGTGAAGGGGGGGGGGGGTGCGGGAGGTGGGGTCCTGCTGCTTATACCTTCTAATAGGGAACTGATAACCCTGTTAGTATAATTGTTAAGAGCCACAACGTTAGAAAACGTACATTTGGACATGTGCGCCCAGCGAAGATTCAGATTCGCACAATCTGATCAGAATCTTCACTGGACGCCTTTAGGATAGGCAAGGAGGCAAAATTTCTTCATGCGGACAACGGAGACTCTGATCCACGAAGTCTGATTTTAGTCTTCATTTCTCTGATGTCATTACGAAAACACGCCTATTCAAATATACTGAAAATTTTACTACAAAAAAATGAAAATTTACAGATAAAAAATTCTGATAATTTTCATGTTTCTGCTCAAAACATAGATTGTGGGTACTCGTTAGAACCGCCTCGATGAGGCGGTTCTAACGAGTACCCACAATCTATGTTTTGAGCAGAAATAAGAAAAATAATGTATACCCTTGTAAACCCCAGTTTTACTATATAACAGTGGGGTTTAAGGGGGTCAAAATTATACATGCGTGTTTCTCTGACGTTGCGGCTTATAAACCTCCGGTAAGTGTAGTTTAAACTGTGGGATGCTTTGTGACTTCCAACTTGCACCGTTTCTTTTAAATTCCGCGTTAGTCTTGCCCAAGCCTGGTTTCCCTTTTTTATATTTGTGAAAAATAAAAAATAAATTCAAATCCTATATCTGATGTTACTGAAAAACTAAAGGAGCTGTGTTACAACATTTTGCTCTTAAAGAGACATTTCGAATAACAAGGAGGGCAAATACAAATGTATTGTGTTTTCCCAATTACGAGGGCAAGTCAATAAGTAACCAGCCTATCCTATTTCCAATTGACCGAGACAACCCAAGATTTTCATGCCTGGTTTCAATACATGTTTTAGACCTGATCGCAAAATTGCACCCTTATCGTGTCATTCGCTCATAAGACATTGAATGTCAAACATGGCTAGCGATGCAAAAGTAAGCTTTTCGTCAAAAGTTGAGTACCGTGCTGTAATTCGGTACTTGTATTTGAAAGGGAAAACAGGTCAGGAAATACATTGCGAGTTGACCAATGTTTATGGTCTTTTGCACCATAGTATACACAAGTTAAATTCTGGGTTGGGAAATTCAAACGCAGTAGAACGTCTTTAGAAGACGAAACCAGGTCTGGACGCCCATCAGATGCCACCGATGAAGAAATGTGTAACAAAGTACGGGATCTTGTGTACTCTGACAGGCGAATTAAAGTGGAAGAAATAGCGAATGCATTACACATTTTACATGGTAGCGTTTCAACAACTTTACATGGTCGCTTGTGTATGCACAAGCTAACAGCCCGTTGGGTCCCAAAATCCCTTAGCGACGAGCAAATGGCAACCAGAGCATCAGTGTACAGCGCACTGTTGAAGCGGTTTAGATCAAAGGAAGATGATTTCCTTTCACGTCTGGTGACTGTAGATGAGACCTGGGTCCATTATTATGAGCCAGAGAATAAAGCTCAAAGTCGCCAGTGTAGGGCCGGGGTCTCCGAGGCCAAAGAAGTTCAAAACGCAACCCTCTGCTGGCAAGGTGATGGCAACTGTATTTTGGGATGCACAAGGCGTTATTATGCTGGACTTTCTAGCAAAGAAAAGTACAATAACAGAAGAAAAAGAAGAGATCGATCTCACCCAGAAATAAGTTAGGCTGTTTTTTTATTGACTCGCCCTCGTATCTTAGCAATGTGCAATGTCAAAGGAAAAGAAGATACTGTATTACCCTAAGAACTGAGACAATCAAGCCTGCGCAAACAGTGTAGATCCAGATCAGACGCCACATACCACCTTGTCTGATCAGGATCTGCTCTGTTTGTCACGCATCCAGCAGTTTATAGACACATCAACGGTTAGTGAAATGAATGTTCAAAAATATGAGCCGTAGTGGCAAGACTCAAAACACCATGAGCATTCGCGCATTCTGTCCGCATGGAAAAAAACTTTGCAAGGCATCCAGTGCAGACCTGATTTTTCGCTGGGTGCTCATTTTCGAAGGTACCATTTCTCACGTTGCGGCTCGTATGGTAAGAGTTAACATCAGGAAAACATGCCTATATAATTTTGACCCTCTTAAACCCCACTTTTATATAGTAAAACTGGGGTTTACAGGGGTATACATTATTTTTCTTATTTTTGCTCGAAAGCATAGATTGTGGGTTCTCGTTAGAACCGCCTCGCCGGGGTGGTTCTAACGAGTACCACAATCTATGTTTTGAGTAGGAATTAGAAAATTACCAGAATTTTTCATCTGAAAATTTCATTATTTTTTCTTATTTTTGCTCGAAAACACAGGTTGTGGTACTCGTTAGAACCGCCTCGCCGAGGCTGTTCTAACAAGTACCCACAGTCTATGTTTTGAGAGAAATATGAAAAATATCAGCGTTTTTTTTTTGTTTTTTTTTTTTTATCTGAAAATTTTCAGTTTTCGGAGGAGAAATTTTCTATATATTTCAATAGGCGTGTTTTCGTAATGGCTTTCCGAATATTTAGGGTATGTACGATTTTTTTACATTGAAATTCTGCAGGATCAAAGGCGTCTTCCTGCGCCAAGCAAAGACGCTGATCAGACTGCGCGGACATGCAAGCTGATATGTGTTGTTGGCATAATCCCGAAGGTACATCGTCTCAGGTTGCAGCTCTGACTACATACACTTGGCAGATTTCGCGCCATGGAGGCACACAAATACCTTCTGAAAGGGTGTCTACTCTGAAAGGAAACAATTTGCTCCCATTGGGTGGGAGCAAATTCTTTCCTTTTAGAGTAGACCCTTTTTCAAAAGGTAGACAAAACACTTTTAAAAGAATTACCTCCTGAAAGTGTATCCAGTCCTCTTCCACTAATTGTTCCTTTATTACACTGCAGGAAAATCAGGTCTGCACTCAGATTCCGACGAGATGTCGATGAGTCCGTGACATTTTTTCGCTAAACTTAGCCGTGACCAAACACACCTGGGTAATCAACAAAATGTTGTTTTCGACAAAGTAGAAACAAACATCGGTCAAGGATACAATCCTCACATCAGAGTCTTTATTGCTCCTCTTTTACGTGTTTTCGACATATACGTGTTTTCGACCGAAATCACCACTAAGAACTCGGGCACAAGGTCCAATGGTCTTTTTTTTTTTTGTTGTTTTTTTTTTTTTATGAACGGAAGACACGTGACTGTGATATCCGTTAATGGAGGACAGCGTTCTTGGAATTCTGCAAGCCTGACGGCCGTTGTTTCTTAAAACAGAGAGGATTAACGTCGCCGTCAAACATACCGACACTGACAAGTCGGTGCAAGGCAGTAATCACAGTATTTTCTCGGAATTTCTGTTACAGTCATTCGGGCCACGTCTTATTGGAAAATAATTTCTCCAAACTTAAAGCGACCTTATGACACACGACCATTCTAAACACAGATCAGCATGCACATCCAGTTTGGTTAGATGTACAGCCTGATCTGGGTCTGTGCTGGTCGCATATGTCATAGAGTTCCTTTCTACCTGGAATAGGCATTCACTACATTTGACCCTTAAAGTGCTTATCACAACTGGAGGTCAGGAGACAACTGGGAGTAATTCAGATCTCTTTTTTTATCTTCTATAAAAGAATGGTAAGTTGGGTGTACTCTTGAGGCAATTCTAAGGAGTACACACAATATGTATTTTTTATGATAAAATAAGAATATTTTCCTGAAATATCCCTAAATATTTGTTTTCTTGAGTTGTCAAAAGAATTTCCTAGGGACACAAAAATGAGTTCGAATCAGCCAGGGCAAATGATGATGATGCTGGTTTGGTGTTCTATGTCCTTTTCATTATTTAAGCCATATCAAGACGATGGAAGGGTGATAATGATAGGCTCTGTACAATGAAGCACCGTCCCAGCTAGCATTCTTTATAAATCTATAGCGGGCCATTATCAGCCCGTCAGCTACCCTGACGGGCCGATAACGGCCAGCTATAGATTTATAAAGAATGCTAGCTGGGATTCAGTCACGAGTTGAATTCCGCCTCCAGCTGGATTCGAACTCGGGACTTTGTGATCCGAACTCGGTAGCACTCGGCCTCCTGGAAGCTTCCCATGGTAAAGCTTCCCATGGCAAAAAAACAACAGTGTTCTAGTTATTTAAGTCATTGAAATTTACTATATACAGTGGCAAAGGACAAAATTTACCGATGTGTACTGTATTTACCCTGGTACTGGGACAGATGTAGCCAGATCAAATGCCATAGAATGAGCCATCTGATCAGGGTCTACACTGTTTGCCACTCATCCAGCAGTTTACAGGCAAATCATCAGACAATAAATGGACTGGTTCAAATATTAGGATAAATATGGTAAGGAGTTAAGAGGTCTCAATATTTAGGGTAAATAAGGAATTCTTGATTTTCACACGGATGCAAATACCACAATTTATAACCAACACCATAATAAAGAAACATCTTTATTTTTGTCTTATGTAATATAATGGTATTTGTTTTTCTTTTACTTTTTCTCTTTTAAAATGAAGTCAAGGTGAGCCAAAAATGTTATGACAAATGATATACATCTAATATACATATCCTAGTAGTGTCAATAAAAAAGGAACTTAATATATATGCCAACATTTGAAAGCTTAGATCTCCTGTAAAACTGCAATCTGTTCAGTCTTTCACATCACTAGGTACAATCTGCAAGTAAAAGAATTGTTCAGACATAAAGGGCAGAGAGCCAACTAAACTTAAGATATATTTAGCTCTTTTGCAATCAAAACACAGGTTCCAGGTACTGACTGAAATCTCCATGCTGAGGCAATTCTAATAAGTCCCATATGAGCTGCAAATTGAGAAAACATACCTTCTAATATGTGCACCCAATTAGGACTCCAATTAGCCTGTACATCCATGCAGTTTCATTGACCACATCAAGAAACTTGTATCCTTGGCTATCCAAAAATCCAAAATGCTACCAGTAAAGATTCTGATCAGATTTTGCAAAAGCACAGGCTGATCTGAATCTTCATTGGGCCCAAATATACGAAGGTTAATTTTGACACTGTGACTCATATGTTTTGGTGCAAAAATAATATAAATCAGACTCAATCCATTTACGCCTAGCATCCCATAAAAGGGACACTGGCAAACAGTGTAGATCTAGATAAGATGCCGCAGAACACAGCATCAGATCTGAGTCTACACTGTTTGCATTAAACACAAGAATTTCTGTAAAACATGATAATAATTAAAAAAAAATAACCAGACACCCTTTTTATTGGAAATGGATCAGTCCAAACAGTTAAGATGGAAGAGTCTTCTCTATATATTTACGTGACGTCTGGAGCTATGAATGGACGTCTGGAGCTATGAATGGACGCTGTTCTGGCTTTCATTGTTTGCATATGTGTTAACACTTTGCATGCTGGGTAAACATTTCAGCAGACTACAATTTTAAAATATTTTCCTTACTTTTTCGTAGACAACAGGATTTGTCCAGTCTTCTCAGGAGAAAATCTGCATGAAGTGTCAGATCTATTTTCTAGGAAAAATAAGAAAAATATCAACAATTTATCATCTGCTGAATCCACCCATGGTAAGTGTTAAAAGCCCCTCTTGTATGACACATCCTATATTATACAGCTTTGTAACAAGATACCTTGATTTCTATATTACACATTATACAAAAATGTTCTAAAATGATATCTAAGTTTTAATGTACAGTAAATATCCTAAAATTGTGACCAAGTTTGTTCCACAAAATGTTAGGTGGAATGGAAACAGTGAAGAACCTGATTAGACAACTCTTTCAAGAGAAGTCTGAGCAGAGTCTACACTGTTTGTATTTGCCATTTTATCAGAAAAGTTGATGTACAAAATTTCAGGAAAACTACCATAAAATCAACATGTTGATAACATATACTATGGAATTTAAATGTGCAAGCATAGTATATGTTATTGCAGTTTAGCACAACCTCTTTATAACACTGATGCTGGGATCCAAAGTAAATATGTGATAGCTAAACAACAGTGTTGTATCCAAACAAAAACAAATAGATTATCACGTGACAGAAAAAAAGATCATTTATGGTCATTTTTCTGTATAATCTATACACTTTTGTTCCATTTAGGGTCATTTTTCTATATACATTTTTGTTCCCTTTTATGGTCACTTTTCTATATAATCTATACATTTTTGGATACAATTCTTTTGGGGTCTACATTTAAACTGTCTTATATCTGCAACTGTCTCAAAATGAATCCTCTTATAAAAAGGTTCTAGTGAATTTCTATAATAGAGGGGTATTACATCAGACATGTGTGCCATTTATGGCATATATCAGGTCAAAACGTCATTAACTAATAGACATTCCCTCCCACCACCCACATCACAGTGGCACACACCACCACCAAGTTATCATAGCAAACCATTATGGTATATGTCCTAAAATTTTGAACACTTTATTTCTTTCTTCTTTGAAATATTTTTTGCTTTATGCATTTGTTTCTTAAAATACTAAGTGGAATAGCAAACAGTGTAGACTCTAGTCTGATCTGGGTCTACAATGTTTGCAAATGCAATTTTATCAGAAACTTTGGACTAAGAAATTTCAGGACATTTACCATATCACTGCTCTCAGGGACCTTAACTCATGTCATTTTCAAGTTGAGCATGTCTATTCCTCACTTAGCTGCAAAATAAATTTCTTTTTGAATTGGATGCAAGAAATAAAAGTTTCCTAAGGGACCATTACTCCTGTCAGAATGAATGTGTAAATTGTCGCTTTTAAAATGAACTTGTGTTCAGCATAAATTTAGTTTGAATTGAATGATAAAAATATATATTGCATACCTGAAGCTGTTTTTAGTAATTTCTGCAAGAAAAATAATTTATAATTCCTCAGAGGAAATATTTCCCTCTTGAGCAAAGAAATACATGTATTTCCTTTAAAACACTATCACGCCGCGTGACCAGTGCAGATGAAATATTGTCCAAAAACTTACTGATGTCATTTGAAAACGTCAAAACTGTATTAAACAGTACAGTAACAAATATTCGCAATTAGTCACACATTAGTTTGTCTAGGTATCTGACATATTTGAGTGGTTGATGTTAATTATGATTCAGAGGTGGCCTCTAGACAAACGTATAACTGTAACTAGAAATGTGTTTGTAAAACACTATACCCTTAGCTATACGCTTATCCATACAAAATGCCAAAGTTGGAATGGGGCATAACTCTGACAAAATTAATCTGATTGTTTTTTTTTCATCCCTAATTAGCTCACCAAGGTTCAAGGATCTGTCTCAAACACTTTTTAGATATCTTGCTCAACAGCTATCATTATGTCCGATAGGCTTACAATGTCTTAAAAGGGGAATAACTCTAGAACTACAAGTCTTATTTTCCATCCATATTCCATACATTAAATTCCAAGATTGGACGGACAAATGACGAAACGAACTGCTCAAAAGCAATAGTCCCCTCTTTGAAATCCGGGGCATAATTAATATGATAAAATTAGAAGCACCAAAAAAGCCTGTTCTCAAATAAAGAAGCCACATCATAAGAAAGGGATACTTATGCACAGACATCCGAGACCCTGATCAGATGCCCACTCTGATCAGGACCTCTGTTTGCCCACTTATGATTTGTTTGTGTTGAGGTTTTACGGCCCAGTCAACCCAATGGGGTCATGTCGAGCGCGGTCAGTTTACCTAACCACACGCTTACTGGGCAGGCTTAGTCCTCTAAGAGGTTAACCAGTACTGTGCACATTCATTCGACAGAAACTGACAACTGCCCTTCTTGAATCAGCGGAAGGGAGAGAATGACCGTAGAAAATATTTCATGATCAATCTCCACAAAAGAATGTTGCCGACCTTGGCGGGGGTTGAACCCGCGACCTCCTGGTCTCCAGTCGGACGGCGCATCCAACTGAGCTACCGAGGCCGATTCCCACTTATGAAATCGTTGTACAAGGCAGAAATACTGATGAACAGAACAGGCACTGACCACATAACACAGCTCATAGACTCATCTAGGACTATGTTATACATAGCTCTAGACAAGTCTAATAAAAAGTATCAATACACCACAACCTCTTTATAACGCTATTATTGGGGTCCATAACATAAACCGTGTTAGTTAAACAACCGTGTTATATCCAAACAAAAATGTATAGATTGTATTGAAAAATGACCATTTATGGTCATTTTTCAATATAATCTCTACATTTTTGGGATCCATCTTAGAACCGTGTGATATCCAAAACCATGTTATAACGAACCGTGTTATAAAGAGGCTGAAGTGTATTTTTCTTATTTCTCAACAAAAATATATGTTGTGGGTACTCAGCAAGGTGCTTCTACTGAGTACCCGCAACCTCTGTGCTTTTACTGAGTACCCACAACCTATGTTTTCATGGAGAAATAAGAAAAATATCTATGTATATACTCCTCTTCTCTTGACCTATGCTATGTGCATAAGCTGTTAAGGACCCTTTCCTAATGACTCGGCTCAAAGGAATAGAACTACTACAAACATTCAGAAATGCATGATTAAAAGTAAAAATACTTTGGACAAAATGTATCACAACACAAAGAATGGGGCCACAGGGTGAAATACAAAATGGTACAGGGAAAACTTTGAGCATTCTGAATAACATTGCTGATAATTCTCAATAAGACAGGTATCCAGATATTTATTTATTTTTTTTTAATTTATAGAGTTCCAGATAAGAAGGGGCATGAACACAGTATTTTTCTTATTTCTCCACAAAACATTATGTTGTAGGTACTCATCAGAAGCACGGCAACTTTTCCTTATTTCTCCATGAAAGCGTATGTTGTGGGTACTCATTAGAAGTGCCTCTTTGAGGCACTTCTAATGAGTACCCACGTTTTTTTGTCAAGATAAAGATGTAAAATATCATTACTTTTTGGTTAAAAATTAATACCTCCTCTGGAACAACTGTTATCCACAATCATGTATTGGTACATATATTCTGGCAAGGTGCTTCTTATGAGTACCCACAATACATGTTTGCATGCAGAAATAAGAAAAATAGTATGCTTGTTTGTGTTGAGGTTTTACGGCCCAGTCAACCCAATGGGGTCATGTCAAGCATGGTCAGTTTACCTAACCACTCTTTAACTGGGCAGGCTTAGTCCTCTAAGCGGTTAACCAGTATTGTGCACATTCTTTCGCCAGAAACTGACAACTGCCCTTCTTGAATCAGCGGAAGGGAGAGAATGACCGTAGAAAATATTTCATGATCAATCTCCACGAAAGAATGTTGCTGACCTCGGCCCAGACTTATCTAGAGCTATATGAGCTATATAATTATAGATAATGCATTGGTCTATAGATACAGCATCTGTTATATCCCTTTTTGGTTGCAAATTAAATTTTAGGGTGAGTATTTGGTAACAATTCACAGAAGTGGAAAAGAAAAATGGTTCATACTTTATTGTCAATCGTTACTGTTTCTTTTTATTACAGACTCCAAGTAAAAAAAAATTATCTTTCCAAATGATGTCTTCAGCACAGTAGTTAGCCAGCACTTCCATCTGTGCATTCAATACCTGGGCCCAGTTGTTCAAAGCGCTGTTAGCTTAATAAGCTCGTTAAAGGCCATTTCGTTAACTATTTTAGCAGATTCAACATACAATTTTCTGAAATTTTTTGCTGAAAAAATGTGAGTAGCTTTTGCACTGCAAAAGCTACTCACATTTTTTCAGCAAAAAATTTAAGCATATCTGCGTATCACTCGATGTAAATTTTAATGAATCATTATCTAACGACACCATTAGCTTTGAACAACTGGGCCCTAGAATTTGCAGAATCTAAAAAATTGCCAAAAATTGCTGATGAAAAACTTACATGTGTTGCTGTTACTCATTAGAAGTGCCTGTCTGAGGTGCTTCTAATGAGTACCCAAAACGTATGTTTTTGTGGAGAAACGAGCAATATAAACCTGATACCTCCTCTTATCTGGAGTTGTGAAAGGTTCTGAACAGGCTGTACAGAATCACAGGCTAATCTTGGTTTTCATTTCTGCTGATTTTATTTTCCTTTGGCTCCCATACCATCAAGTACCATCCCTGTACTGGGTGGGCCCCAATAATATTTATAATGCTGAATATTAATTGCCTGAGAATATCATAGCTCCAGATAGGAGGAAGTAACCAACTGTTTTTCTTAATGGTCCACAAAAAACATAGGTTATGGCTACTCATTAGAAGCACCTCAGCGAGGTGCTTCTAATGAGTACCAACAACCTATGTTTTCATGGAACAATAAGAAAATTATAAGTACTTTTTGGTTGAAATATGTGCCTTATCTGAAGCTATGGAATATGTAGTTCTTTTCACTATTTCTGAAACAATATCACAATATGTGAACTTTACATAAACATGTAACACCTACTGAACAAATTCAGCAGACTGCATTCAACTTACAGTTACTTACATCTCCATCAACATTTAACACCTACTGAACAAATTCAGTAGACTGCATTCAACTTACAATTACTTACATCTCTGTCAACATTTAACACTTACCGAACAAATTCAGTAGACTGCATACAACTTACAGTCACTAAATGCTTAGCACTATGGATAAAATTTTCAACAGACAAAATGTTGAAATGTTTTTTCTTATTTTTCCCAGAAAACAGATTTTGACTTTTCATGCAAACTGTCGCATGGAATGTCAGAGCCAATTTTCTGGGAAAAACAGGAAAAAATATTATCAGTTTGTCATCTGCTGAATATGCCTAGAGAGTGGTAAAGGTTTGGTAAAAATTTCAGTAGAGTACATTTTCAAATATTTTTTTTTGATTTATTCCAGAAAATAGACTTTGAGGTTCCAAAGGAGACAGTTTGCATGAAATTCTATTAAAGTCTACTTTCTGGGAAACAATAAGAAAAAAAATATCATCAATTTGTCATCTACTGAATTTGCCCAGAGAGTGATAAAGGTTAAACCCTCTACACCAGGAAAAAAATGTACGCACCCATCAACATAAAAATGGCTTTAAAAAGCCTTGTATGAAACACTTACTTTCTACAAATATTGACAGTTATTTGTGACACAAATGGACCCAAGCACAGTACCAAATGAACTACTGATGTGAAACGAATACTGTTTGAGGAGTTCCAATAAGTGGCAGTTTTCTGACCACAAAAATAATACTGTTTTTTCTCACCAAAAAAGAAAAAACAAACATGTGACATAAAAATTTCAATTACATGTAGTTGACTGTATCATGCCACAAAATATGACCCATGTCAAGAGAAAAACGATGATAATGATTTGGTGTTTTATGTCCCATTTAACACTAAGCTCATACTGAGATGATGAATGAGTGAAAATGATGGGCTCAGTGAAATGAATTGCTATACAGTTACTGGTTTAAATCTGCTTCTAATGGAATAAGAACCTGAGACCACATGATTTGACGTTGAGAGCTCTAACCACTTGGCCATCGGAATGCTCCATATGAGAATAGTGTTGCTCTTATTCAACAGGACAACAAATGCCCAGATCAGCCTGCAATTCCATGCAGTCTGATCAGGCCTTTGCTTTGTATCAATTGAGTTGGCATGTAACCCATTTCTGAAACTGCGTGCCATAAAAGGGACAATGGCAAATTGTGTACACCCAGATCTGATGCAGCAGAGGGTGACATCTGATCAGGGTCTACACTGCTTGCATTACACCTAGGAATTTCTATCAGACATGCTTATCATAAAAACTAGCCAGACACTCTCTATTTGGAAACAGACCAGTTCAAATAGTTATAGTAGAAGTTTCTACTCTGCATAAATGGGTTAATGGCCCAGTCAACAATGTCATGGCCCACTCAACAGTGTCATGTTGATTAACCAACTCACATATTTCCTGGGCAGGCTTAGTCCTCTAAGCAGTTCAGTACCTATACTTTTGCCAGTAACCGACTAATGCCCTTCTTGAATCAGCAGGTTCATAGTTTCAAGGATTTGTTGTTGTTTTTTTTCAACTAAAAGTAACATTTTATTTTTATTTCTTATCAAAAACAAGTTATATGTAGTCACTGGAAACGCCTTGCCTCAGTGAGGCAATTCTAATGAGCACCCTTTATTTGGAAACAGACCAGTACAAATAGTTATAGCAGAAGATTCTACTCTGCATAAATGGGTTAATGGCCCAGTCAACAATGTCATGGCCCACTCAACAGTGTCATGTTGATTAACCAACTCACATATTTCCTGGGCAGGCTTAGTCCGCTAAGCAGTTCAGTACCTATACGTTTGCCAGTAGCTGACTAATGCCCTTCTTGAATCAGCAGATTCATAGTTTCAGGGATTTGTCGGGGTTTTTTTTCAACTAAAAGTAACACATTTTTTTTTTATTTCTTATCAAAAACAAGTTATGTGTAGTCACTGGAAACGCCTTGCCTCAGCGAGACAATTCCAATGAGTACCCACAAGATATGGTGATATAAGCAAAATAATTATCCACAAGATATGGATATATAAGCAAAACAATTATCTATATACTCCTCTCATCTAAGGCTAACGAAATTCTTTTATATGGTTCAACACTTCATGATTTTGATCATGATCATGATTTTGCATTTTTCCGATGTCAACAATTAAACCTTCCAAACAGATGATGATTTGGTGTTTCATGTCCTTTTTCAACATTATTTAAGTCATAACACGACAATAGAAGGATGATAATGAAAGGCTCTATGCAATGAAGCTCCATACAGTTATGAGCTGAATTCTGTCTCCAGTGGGATTCTAACCCAGGACGTTGTGAGAGATCAGGAGCACTAACCACTTGGCCACCTGGACACATCCTTCCAAACTGAAGATTCTATAACATCATCAACAACCAGCACAGACTCTAATACGGTTGTACACCAGCCCCCTAGCAGTGTATTTTGAAAATAAAGGTTTTTTATATAGGCTATTTTTTTGTTAAATGTAGGTTTTTCGGGCTGAATTTTAAAACAAAATTAACAGCAAAAAAAGGTTAAATTCTTCATTTCCTTTCGAGTTTCTATGCCATAAACACCTGCTATGATGGACAATATCCATGTGAGTTCACCAATGCCCTGCCCCCACCCCCATCCCCCCCTCCCCCCTGCATAAAAAAGCATGCTGTGGGAATATAAAGTCTTCATTATTCCATCCATCTGTTTGTCCAAATATGACCTTCACTAAGTATGATAATTTGCCAAACATAAGGTTTTAAAGGTTCCCATAGGGGAGGCTGTGTACACCAGCAGATTCTAGCAGAACTCATAGTGTTCATTAACCCATACAGATGCACAAGCTAGTTGCATCTGTCACAAGGTCAGTTATGACTTCAACAGTGTCTAGTTCCATGTTCGTTATTTGCACCAAATGGCCCAGCACTCCGTATCATTATATGGTGATAAAAATATTGATAGAATGTATATTTCTCTGGGAAGCACATTCTGGGGTTTTATCAGAATATTTTCAGTGAGACATTTCTAACTAGACCCAAAATGGGTTTCCATAAAAAAAAAAAGAAAACTAACATATGAACATAAAATATAACTTACGTGCACCCAATGAAAACTCAGATCAGCCTGCGCATCCCACGAGTCTGATCAGTCTTTGCAGGGAACTCTAAGGGCAGCAAAGGACTCAATCCTCTTTTAAGTAGACAGCAAAGATTAATCTGACAGCATGAATGCGCAAGCTGAACAGACTCTTTATTGGACGCACATCATAAGTTATACTATCTCCCATCGTGTCTCATTTTAATACAAAAGTAGGACATTAAGGTTAAAACAAGTCATTTCTAATGCCAGAAATTGATTCTACAAGACCATGACTGACATAACATCAGGCAGTCTTCATCAGTAAAACTGTCTATTAAAAATGATCAGTCCTTGAGATCTGTAACTATAGCACACATTCACCGATTAAAGTCTCCTGTATTTAACCTAGGTCGAGGTCGGTCCCCAAAAATGTATCGATGATCATCAGTAATACTTTGTGCCAAAGCCTGCATCGAGGCTTGAATCTGGTCTGGGTCTGCAGGTGTGTTCTGAAATAAAAGAGGGCTGTTCTAAGAAAATCAACAGTTCCTCACCATAGCTCCAGATTTTTTTATTCGGGTTTTATGTAACTTTCGACAATCTTCAGTCAAATGGCTATGGTGCTGGAATTGGCAGGGAACTCAATGCTCACTTCTAGAGAGCTGCCCCACTGAAATATCATGCCCCAGACATGACACATGACAAAACATTCCATCCAGTCACATTATACTGACATCAGGCTGACCAGTTCTGATTCCTAGCTCTACTTATTTAATGCTGAGCACCAAGAGAAGAGCAGCTAGTACCATTTTTTCAAGTCTTTGGTATGATCAGCCAGGTATCAAACCCAAAATCCCAGTCATAAAGTTGATGTTCTACAGAGCCACTGAGCCAATATTATAGCTCCAGGTCTTTGGTATGACTCAGCCGGGGATCAAACCCACAGCCTCCATCATAAAGTTGATGCTCTACAGAGCCACTGAGCCAATATCATAGCTCCAGATAAGTGGGTTTATCCACAAATAATTTTTTAATTTCTCCAAGAAAACATATGTTGTGGTTACTTATTAGAAGTATCTCACAGAGGCACTTCTAATGATTACAATAACATATGTTTTTGTGGAGACATTAGAAGACTAGCAGATTTTTTGGTTGAAAAAAAGGTCTTATCTCAAACTATGCAAACAGAAATAGCCAAAGCTACACCTTGTGAATCTGATCAGAGACATTCATAAAGTTTTGTAGAAACAAAGAGCTATGTAGAATAAAGAACTATTTCAGAATACAGGAAACCTCTTGTGCAAGCTGTTTGGTTTTCTTAAAAGTAGCAAAAACATAAATAAACACAGCTGACTCTCATTATCTCAAACACTGATATCTCAAACTTCTTCTTGTTAAACTAAATAAAGGGTCATTCCGGTTTAGTCTACTATATTTTCTTTACCTTTCAACTATTTTTATCTCAAACTATAAATGTACTGTTATCTCAAACTAAAAATTCTGGGCCCGGTTGTTCAAAGCATCGTTAGCTTAACGAGCTCGTTAAGGGTCATTTCGTTAAATGTTTTAGCAGATTCAATATACATTATTCTGATATTTTTTGCTGAAAAAATGTGAGTAGCTTTTGCACTGCAAAAGCTACTCACATTTTTTCAGCAAAAAATTTCAACATATTTGCGTATCACTCGATGTAAATTTTAACGAATCGTTAACTAACGATGTCGTTAGCTTTGAACAACTGGGCCCTGGTCACCTGGAGTTGAGATAATGAAAGTCAACTGTATATAAGGAATGTATCCAATAGTTAGTCTGTACAGGATGTTGCTGAGTTATATACATTTTACCCAAGGACACAAAGTTCTTGATAAGGCATGTTTTTTTCAACCAAAAAGCATTGAAATTTTTCTTTTTTTTTCTCCATAAAAACATATACTGTGGGTACTCATTAGAAGTGCCTTATTGAGGCACATTCCTGAGTACCGCAAACATGTTTACGGGCAGAAATAAGAAATTTATTTATCTGATACCTCCTTTTATCTACAGCTATTGGACAATGGGCTTTGAAATTGATTACATGCCCTTTCATTTAAGCATTACAACATTTATATTTTACAAAAACTAAATTTTTGATGCAACATCTTGTTTATTTATACTTTTGTAATGGATCTGAATGTGTACAAAGTGTATTCTTCTGGCAGATAACATAACTGAATGAAAAGTTGACTGTAACCTCCTTGGTCTATAAAAAAGAAAGAATGTTATGTTGCAGAATCCAGACTGTGGTGACTAAGCATTTTCACTTTGAGGGACTGTGAATGTTGTGGGTATTCAAATAAGCGATTCAGTGGGGTACCCAAAAGATACATTTTTATGGAGAACTAGAGAAAATTATCCCAGAATTATTGCAACATACTCCTCCCTAACAAGTCCTCTGCTTCTAGGGAGTACCTACATGATGTTTTGATGCAAAAAAAAAGTTAAGCTAGAAATGTGTTTGTGTTGAGGTTTTACTGCCCAGTTAACCCATCAGGGTCATGTCGAGGGTTGTCAGTTTACTTAACCTCTTTTTCCTGGGCTGGCTTGGTCCTCTTAGTGATTTAGTACTTGTGCACATTCTTTCGCCAGAAACTGACAAGCCCCCTTCTTGAATCAGCTGAAGGGAGAGAATGACCATAGAAAATATTTCATGATCAATCTCCACGAAAGAATGTTGCTGGACCCAGCAGGGATTGTACCCGCGATCTGCTGATAACCCGTTGGATGGGCATCTTACAGAGTCAACGAGGCTGAAAGAAATGTGTTAAATGACCCAAAAGCAATATGCCCCTCCAACTTATTTATATATATCCTGCCACTGTTTCTTCATTGTTTCCAACAGTTACTGAATTATGTCCCTCCAACTTCTTTGAAGTTGGGGGCACAAAAAAAAAATCTTAAGAAAAATCTTTTAATCTGGCATGATATCTTACCTCTTCATCAGTATATTCTACTTTATCAGTGCCCCAGTTGGGCACACTGATAGGTACAGAAGTAGAGTACATCAGGGGACGTTTACCAGCACTTGGACGGACTCTCTGTTCACTCTCTTCTACATACGATTCTAGAAAAACAGGCAAAAAATCCTATTTCCAGATAAGGCAATGTTTCTTGTGAACATATGGGTTATTTTTGCCTTGAAATATAACATCAGAAAACCTACACTCAGGCATGCGCCCAGCAAAGATTCAGATCAGCCTGTGCATTGGTGCAGTCTGATAAGAATCTTTACTCTGCACATTTTGGATACCTAAGGGTGCAAAGTTTATTCATGCAGCCAACCAAAACTTTGATTACGGTAGACTGCACTGATGCACATGTCAGAAGATATGTTTCCTCACATTTCGGCTCATATGAGCACGTGAAAATGTACTTTCAGGCATGTGTATACAGCACTGTCAAAAATCATCTTCACATCTGCTTAGTCTCCTCAGTCTTCACGATCAGTCTATACGAGCTTGGAGCCTTGGCTATCCACTCAATGCCCAGAGAAAATGATCACATGGTATGCATGACAGGCTTGTGCAGGCTGATCTAAGTGATCACTGGGCATACATCATACAGCACATATTATATTGTGTATTCTTTCCCAATCACCTCACAGACAATTCTAACCAAGTTACGTCTTCTACCACAACTCTTTGGACCTGTCTACAATGTATTTCAATAGCAGGGTGTCTTATTAGTTAATATTAATACTATAATTTTTAGAAACTCCTTTATTAATGCAAACAGTGAAGACCCAGATCAGATGTTTAAAATAAATTTGAATCTGCAATATTAATTTTGATATTAATTCAGCATGTGCCTTGAAAACATCCTGCCAGAATTTATTATCAATATGTTTTATTGTATCCATATGATGCACCGCAACAAAAAGGTTTGTCTAAGCTCAAATATGTTTGTACAATGTTTTTCCACTTATTTTCAGTGAAGAATTGAGATCTTATCCAAGACGCTTTCAGGGAATTTAAAAAAGCTTTAAGTTAATACTTATCACTTTAAACCTCCTTCTTCTTAGACATTAATTTTTCTTGGCACTCCATTCCAACCAGTTATCGAGAATATCCCCAAATCTTTTAATGTGTTTTTTTCATTTGGATTTTGGACAGAAAAAAATAATTGAAATAAGTTGTTTTGTTTCAGTCTGCATTGAAATTTATGCCTAAAAGTTCGAAACTGTTGGTTCCCCATTTTCAGTTTCCATTTTGTTTTCATGGTGTCGGCACTGTATTCTTTAATACCTATCTTAATAAACGGTGTGTTTTTTGGTGTGTGTTTTTCAAAGTTAACTGTAAGATCTGAAATTTTCTAATAAATTTAACCCTTTCTCCCTGGCAGACCAAAACTAACACATATGCAAATAGTGTAGATCCAGAGATGTCTCATCAGGATCTAAACTGAATGCCATTCTGGTTTTGATTTTAAACTGAAAGCCCTATTTGCAAAGGTTGACAATTCCAAATTCAAGAATATAAGTGTCCACTTCAGAAACTCAGGGACAAAAATGTTAAAGGTGTCTTTACCGTCCTCATCCTCGTCACTTGAAGATTCTCTATAGAAAGGTTCATCTGCATTGTCTTGGAAACCATCAAAAGAGAACAAAGCTGCAAAATATGACAAGAAAGAACTATAAACACTGCTCCAGGTAAGACTCTTTTTTACAAAAAATGTTGACATTTTTCTTATTTCTCCACAAAAACTTATGATACAAAATCTGTCATGCGCTGCAGTATCAGAAAATATACCTTTGGACATTCAGATTCAGACACAGTGACTGGATACTAGTATGAGTCATCAGTCATATTATACCAACATGTGACCAGCCCTAGCTCTTTTTTTTAACATTGAGTGCCAAGCCAAAAAGTAGTTAATACCAAGCTTAGAAAATCTTAGGAATCGCACAGCCAGGAATCAAACCCGCAACCTCCATGTCTGAAGGCAGACACTACATCAAGCAATAGACCAGTGCAAGCTTGCGATGTTCAAACAATCTAAGTAAAAGGTGATTAGGATGATTTAGTGTTTTATGTCCATTTCAACATTATTTTAGAAATATCACAAAGATGGAAGGGTGATAATGAAAGGCTCTCTGAAATAAAGAATTGTACTGTCCTGAGCTAAATTCAGTCTCCAGCTGGATATGAACCCTAGACCCTGTGATTCATAGTCTGAAGCACCAATCACATGGACATTCAGATGCTATTTAGATGCATCCTAAGTGAAGATAACTTACCATCTGATTCTGTAGTCTGTTCCATGTTAGGAGGCATAGACTTTGCTCTGCTCACAGGGGTCTTCTACAATACACAAAACATTTAGATAGTAAGTACATAGCTCCAGATAAGAAGTTTTAACCAAAAAATGTTGATACTTTCTAGTTTCTAATGAGTACTCAATCATATGTTTTTGTGGAGAAATAAGGAAAATATTTTCCAGATAGCCATTCTTACCTGGAGCTTTGCAAGCAGATAAAAACCCACATTACATTAATGAACAGAGATCCTGAGCAGCCTATGCATCTATGCAGTCAAGCTTCAAATAAAATGCTTTTTTCGGCCTAAAAGTGCCAATATATTTCTTATTTCTCCACAAGAACATATGTTGTGGTACTCATTTAAAGCGCCTCATTGATGCACTGCTAATGTGTACCCAAATGTTTTTGTTAAGAAATAAGAAAAATATTATGTGGATACCTCCATCCCTCCCCCTGCCTTCTTATCTGGAGCTATGTTTTTCACCCCAGTATATCCAGTGACAATTCATACGGATTGCTTCACCTCAGCAAGGCAACTCTAATGAGTACCTACAAGTATCCTTTCATGCAAAAACATTAAAATTCAGAGCTCTAGATAAGGTCAAACTTAAAAATATCATTATTTTTCTTATGTCTACATTGCATGCAGCTCAATTTATTATCATACAGAAAACTATACAAAATGGATGTCAGTTTGTCCAATGAGTAAATATGGTAATAATCTTATTAAAAAATAGGGTTTACACACATTTGTTGCCTACCAAAGTGTAAATATGTAGGTCCAGATAATGCAATTTTTAAACCTTAAAGTACTGATAATTTTCTTGTTTCTCCAGGAAAACATGTATGTATATTGTGGGTACTCATTAGGAGCACCTCACGGAGGAGCTTCTATTAAGTACCCACAACATATGTTTTCATGGAGAAATAAGAAAAATAGTTACTTGATACCCCTCCTATCTAGTGCTACGTTGCCATTTCTCAATGTTGGATACCTGATGATTGTAATAACAACAAACTAATAGTAAATTTTTCAACAAAAAACTAACACTAACAGAGCCACAACACAGGAAACTTACCTTCAGACATGTGCTCTCAGTGAAAACTAAGATCAGCCTGTGCATTCACAGTGACAATCAGAATCTTAATTGGGTGCATTTTGGATATCCAAGCATCTTCATGCTGTCGACAAACACTCTGACTAGTCTAATTTGATTACTTGTTGGGTGCACGTCAGAAGGTACGTTTTCTTACATTGTGGCTCAACTGTTCCACAAAAATGGTATTCTCACCTAGTAGTCAGCAGTTTCATTAAGTTTTGAAGTAGTGGAAGATGCTACAGAGATTTGCAAAAGATTTTTTAGAAAGGCTAAACCTTGGAAGGCTGTACCGGAAGAGTAACAGGCAATTTAGCCTTCTGCCACCTCTTAACCCTTAAACAGCCAATCACAACAATTGTCATTTGCTTTGTCATCTACTTTGTCAGCGACTCAAATATCGATGGCTCTTTACCTTGGCTGATTTGAACTTGTTTTTGAGTCCCTAGAAATTCTTATGATAGCTCAAGAAAACAAATATTATTTAGGGAAAATTTTGTTATCAAGAAATTGTATGTTGTGTACTCATTAGAATCACTTTATCATGGCAAATCTAATAGGTACACTCAACATACCTTTATTTTATAGAAGATCAAAAAGACATCCCTAAATAGCCCCATTTGCCTACTAGCCTGGCGCTATGATTAACCCTAAGTGGCTTGATCTACCCATGACTAGAACAAATTTCCATGATCCCAAAGATTTTCGAGGAAATGAAGTTCGACTGTAATTTTATAGTGAATTCAAGCCAATTTTGTGATACACAATGACTATGAGAAAATATGTCGGATTACCTTCCTTAATGGAGCTTTTCTCGACTCGGTTGACCGCTTTCCAAGTTCTGAAAAATTAAACAAGGCAGATATCAATGTTAGCATAACAGTCTTAAACCAGTTTTACAAACACGAAACCTCATCCTTAATTCTGATGCAGTTCGAAATTACAAATGATGTTCTGTTCTCATGACAATCCTCAAATATTAAAGATAGGCATATCTGGTAGTTTGTTCTGTAGGCATTTCATTTTTCTAATAAAGTGTAAGTGAACTTCTTTTTTCATTTCTGAAAAGTTGGGAAAATTCAAAGGAAACGACAGTGTTTCATATTTGTCTGAACCCTTGAATTTATAGCGAACGGCATGCTGCAGACTTCAAATGAAAAAAAAAAAAACAAGTCTAATTTTCTCTGAAAAATAAAAATATTACATTGTCATCTGCTGTATTTGTAACTAGCTCTTTAAGGGTTAATACAGTTCTGAAAGAGGAAAAGTAATTCAGGGATTTTTTTTTTTCTTTTATTTCAATTATCCATCTTTTGCAGTTTTCTAAGAGGATGAAGGTTTGGTGTTTTACATTGCTTTCAACATTATTCCACTTATATTGAGATTATGGAAGGGAAATAATGAATGGCTCTGTGCAATGAAGCTCCATACAGTCATAAGATGTGGTCTTAAGTCTAGTGGTATCCGAACCTGGGATCTGACGATCCAAGTTGCAAGCATTAGCCACTCAGCCAAACACTCTGCTCATCACGAAAACATGCCTATATAGTTCTGACCCCCTTAAACCCCACTTTTATATGGTAAAACTGGAGTTTACAGGGGTATACATTATTTTTCTTATTTCTGCTTAAAACATAGATTATGGGTACTCATTAGAACCTCACTGAGGCAGTTCTAATAAGTACCCACAATCTATGTTTTGAACAGAAATATGAAAAATACCAGGGCCCAGTTGTTCAAAGCTAACGACATCGTTAGTTAACGATTCGTTAAAATTTACATCCAGTGATACACAAATAAGCTGAATTTTTTTGCTGAAAAAATGTGAGTAGCTTTTGCAGTGCAAAAGCTACTCACATTTTTTCAGCAAAAAATATCAGAATATTGTATATTGAATCCACTAAAACAGTTAACGAAATGACTCTTAACGAGCTCGTTAAGCTAACGACGCTTTGAACAACTGGGCCCAGAATTTTTATTTGAAAAATTTCAGTTTTTGGTGGTAAAATTTTCATTATTTTTGAATAGGCGTGTTTTTGTAATGTCAGTTTTCAAAGGAGATATGGAATGCAAGTATGTAAGTAAGTATCTTTCACAGTGCCACTAGTAAGAAGACAACAATAAACTTTAGCTACCTTGTCTAGCAGACGTACTTTCTGTTGGAGATCTTTCTTCCTCATGAGCTGATGTGAGCAGTAAACTGTAATAAGAGCACATTGATATTTACAGCAGATGACACTATGTAATACTTTTATTTTATTTTTCAGAGAAAATAAGATTTGCCATTTCATGGGAATCATCTGCAAGTCTTATTTTCTCTGAAAAAGTAAAAATATAAATTTCAGAATGTTGTCTGTTATAAACTGATGAATGTTTACTGACCATGGTCATGATGTAGCGTGGGATTCCCATGTTTTGCACTGTAATTTCAGTATTCCCCGTGTCAGGAATAGTCAGTAAACAGTCATTGGTTTATCCAGATTTGCTTAGTGCTTAAAATGTTTACATGTATGTTATGACTATAGCAGATGACTCTCATGAAATGTCAGATCTTATTTTCTCTGAAAAAATAACAACATCAATTTTAAAATATCATCTGCTACAAATCTCCTCAGCACTTTAAGGGTTAACAAGGCTGTTGTGACTATCCAGACCTGAGCTAATGAACAACAAACAACCAGACTAGCCTCATAGATCTAGATAACTGTTTTTTTTTTGTTTTTTTTTTCAACTAAGAGGTATTGCTATTTTTTCTTACTTCTCCATGTACTCATAAAAAGTACATGTACTTCATTGAAGTCCTTCTAATGAGTATCCATGTTTTTGTTAAAAACTTGGCATGTGTCCAAATGAATGTCCCTGCCCTTTTCTTTGTCCATATGGAAACAACATCTGGATGCATAAATTTAAAAACTATTTTCCAAATGCCCAATCTGATCCGATTATACATTTTGAGCCCTAGCCCCATAACATGGCAACTAGCACAGAGTTGAAGGTTTAGGTATGGGTTAGTAGCATACCAATTTTTCAATTTCCTAGCATAAAAGGTATCCAAGTCATGACCTCCAAGAGAAATGTGCACATAAATGCCAATGTATGTAAACTTTAGACATTTGTTTGACGCTGGTTACAAGCGCAACATACAAACACGTGCATTAACATAGCAGTGAAATGCTATATGACAAACTGCTGCCCTTAGCAGGCGGCGGCATAAAAATGTTTGTTTAATTTAAAGTTTTATGGCCCAGTCAACACTGCCAAGGTCATGTTTAGCTGGGCCCAGTTGTTCAAAGGGTCGTTAGCTTAACAAGCTCGTTAAGGGTCATTTCGTTAACTGTTTTAGCGGATTCAATATACAATATTCTGATATTTTTTGCTGAAAAAATGTGAGTAGCTTTTGCACTGCAAAAGCTACTCACATTTTTTCAGCAAAAAATTTCAGTATATTTGCGTATCACTCGATTTAAATTTTAACGAATCGTTAACTAACGACATCGTAAGCTTTGAACAACTGGGCCCTGGTCATTAACCTATTTACATGTTCTCTGAAAAGGCTTAGTCCCCTAAGCAGTCAAACAGTACTTGTGCACATTTTTGTCAGTAACTGACAACAGCCCTTCTTGAATTTGAAGGGGGAGAATGACTGTAGAAATTATTTCATGATGTATATGGCCAAGCTGGGATTTAAGTTGTGACTACTGACTGTGCTATGGAGCCTGGCTAATACTTCTTTAATACCATTGGGAAAACATGCCTATATAATTTTGACCCCCTTAAACCTCACTTTTATATAGTAAAACTGGGGTTTACAGGGGTATACATTATTTTCTTATTTCTGCTCTAAAACATAGATTGTGGGTACTCATTAGAACTGCCTCACTGAGGTGGTTCTAATGGGTGCCCACTATCTATGTTTTGAGCAGAAATATGAAAAAAATATCAGAGTTCTTTATCTGAAAATTTTCAGTTTTTTGAAGTGAAATTTTCTACATATTTGCATAGGCATGTTTTTGTAATGCAGCAAAATAATAATCAGCGATATTTTCCAAAGGGCGCAAACATTTTCTAAAAATGACAACTCTACTCAAAGGGAGATAAGACCAACCTGATCATTTTCTTCTTGTCCTCTTTGATTTTCAGCTGTAGTTCATTGAATTCAGCTCTCTCTTGATCCTCAAATGCCCTGCAATAACATTTAACCCTTAAACTGCCAATCACAACAATTGTTATCTGCTTTGTCATCTGCCTATGATTTTAAAAGTCATTTTTGCAAACAGTGTGGACCCAGATCACACTGCTCCTCTAGGAGCAGTCTGATTAGGGTCCACACTATTTGCCTGTATGCAAAAATAGGTTTGAAAAGTTTGCAAAAATATTCAGCTGACAACATAAACAGACGACATTTTCAGATGCAGGTTTTCTTGGCATTTTATGGGTTAAAGACATAGAGTTTATTTGGTTGTTTGGATCGATTACGGAGAAAAATTATTCACTAGTGTTCTAAGGCTTGTGCGTAAAAAAATGAGTGAGCGAAGTGAGCAAGTTTTTTACACGCAAACCTTAGAACACAAGTTAATTATTTCTCCGTAATCGATCAAAACAATCATATAAACTGTTTATTACATTTTCATCCAAGTTTTACCTTAGAATTTTCACATTCAGTCTTTATGATTTCGTACCAAAATAGTTCCAATCAGTGCATGAATTTCAAGAGGCGTGGTTTAGTTTGAAAATCAGTAATAATAATAATAATAATAATAAAAATAAAAAGTCACCATCTTGTTTTCACTTTAATGCAAAAATCATCCTGTGCTGAAATACAGACACAAAAATTTCACGAAAGTAGAACTGGATTATCAAGAAAATCATACTTTATATTTCTGCTGCAGGTCTTTCCTCGAAAACGCCAACTAGACGTGAAAATTTCAGTTTGATATCCATGATATTATCAAATTTTTCACGAAACGTCAGCTATTATTATTGCTGTTGCCAACAAAACATCAGCAAGGTCGCCTAGCAATTATGACGTCAAAACGTTCGAAATGAAATAATTCACTTGGTGAATTACCAATTATAATTCACCGATAAATCTCAGTAAATAACTGTTAAAAATGTAATAAAAAAAAATAAGATGTGTCTCGGTCATAAGTGCATGAATTTCTTATCACTTACAAGAGACTGGGGACAACTTAACCTTGTATATTGTCAATAAACTATAGACAGGTAGAGGCTGAATAGGGGAATTAAGTACTAGCCCATTTATCTGATCCATAGGTAATATCCCCTACAAAATATTTATTACACTTCAGGCCTCCTTACCAACCCCTGCTGAGATATCATAATCACCTCTCTATGATACACCTTTGGGCCCAGTTGTTCAAAGCGTCGTTAGCTTAACGAGCTCGTTAAGGGTCATTTTGTTAACTATTTTAGCCGATTCAATATACTATATTCTGATATTTTTTCTGAAAAATGTGAGTAGCTTTTGCACTGCAAAAGCTACTCACATTTTTTGCTGAAAAAATTTCAGCATATTTGAGTATCACTCAATGTAAATTTTAACAAATCGTTAACCACATCGTTAGTTTTGAACAATTGGGCCCTGATCTCTCTTCCACAGCCGCTAGGACGGTGCAATAAAATCAAAAGTGACCAATGCCACTTTTGGTCTCATCTGAGCTATGTCTTTAAGTACATTTAACACTTAGCATGTTGGGTTAATATTTCAGCAGACAACAATTTGAAATAGTTTTCTTCCTAGAGAATAGGTTTTGACATTTCATACGGATTGTCAAGAGCCTATTTTCTGGGAAAAATAAGAAAACTATCATCAATATGTCATTTGCCAAATGTGCCAAGTCATTTTTCTACATAATCTATTATTTTTGTTTAGATATACAGTCATTTTTTCTACATAATCTATACATTTTAGTAAAGGCCAGGCTTTGACATTAAATGCAACTTATCTTCTCAGGAGACAATTTGCATGAAATGTCAACAGCGTATTTTCTGGGAAAAATAAGAAAAATATCAATCTGTTATCTGCTGAATGAGCCAAGTGGAATATTTCTATACAATCTTTTCATTTTTGTTCAGATATATGGTCATTCTTCTGTATTACCGGCATCTACATTTCTGTTAGGAAACAAAACTTTTAGAATCCAACTTTAAACTGTCCTATAATGAATCGTCTTATAACAAGGTTTCAAAGTTCATGTACCTTCTTGTCAAATCACTTCTACAAGACTTCCAATTCGGGATATTACTTACCTTATTCTAGTTTCTAATGCATCTTCTTCGTTAGAAATAAAATCAGCTAACTGCCGTTGTATATTATTAAGATTATACTGGAGAGATTCATAAGTTCTCGAGTTAGGATCTGAAATAACCAATAAAGAAAACATTACAAATCTTAGATTTGCGCCAAAACAGATCTTGTGGGTAAACACTGGAGATGCTTCACCAAGGTCATAGCTCCAGACAAGAGTGGGTAGGAGGAAAATAGTTTTCTTATATCTAAATGAAATATTTGTGTTGTGGGTACTCATTAGAAGTGCCTGGGTGAGGCACTTCTAATGAGTACAACAACATAAGTTTTTGCGGAGCAATAAAAAAAATATCAATGATTTTTGATCGAAAAAAGAGCCTTATCTGAACCTATGCAAGAAGGTAACTAGTTCTTGTTTAATAACATCATGCACAGCTCTAGTTAAGGCGTTTTTTTTTTTCAATCCAAAAGTATTGATATCTTTCTCTATTTCTCCGTGAAAATCTATGTTGTGGAACTCATTAGAAGCGCCTCCCTGAGGTGCTTCTAATGACTACCCACAACATGTGTTTTCGTGGAGAAATAAGAAAAACCCACTCTTATCTAGGCCTATGAACATGTGAATCCCTGAAAGTCATATATAACATTTCCCAGAAAAAAAAGCAAAGCGAGAGAGTGATGAGCAAGTAGATAATGATAATTTGGAACTTCATGCCATGCAACTGATTGTGCTGGGGTTTATCGACACGTCAACCCTTGTGGGTGGGTCATTTTTGTGTCGTCTCCCAGAGTTTTTGATTGTGTTATAGTTTAATGATATGTCAACCCTTGTGGTGTATTTTGTGTTGTCTCCCAGAGAAAGGGAGAAAAAAGACTGAAGAGATAGCAGAGGAGATGAAAAAGAGGGGCAGGGAAGAAAGAGGAAAATGAATGAAAGCGAAGACACAGAAGAAATAAAAACATTCCCCCTCTACCCTTACCTGCTACAAGAATAGCAGGCCTTGCTCTGTAAGCCAATATCAGTTGGATGCCCCAGTAATGTGAGATACACAACACCTTTGCCACACCCTCCCCCCTCCCCCCACTCCCATGTCATGTCAACCCATGTCATTTGTGTCTAGACAGTATATTAACCCATTTTAGACTGAATAAACTCTCCCCATACAATATAATGTATATTGAAAGAGTCCACTTTCAATTTTAGGTATGTCAGGCTATGTGATTTAGATATTCTAGAGAAAATGGCTAAACTAATTACAAACAGTGGAGACCCTGATCAATCACTGCATACTGTGGCATCTGATCTGAACCTGCACTGTTTGCCAATTTCCCTTTTGGGGGTCTCCAGACTAAAATGGGTTAACTTTGCTTCATAGTGAAAAAGATATGATGATAACCTCAGGTATGGATAAAACTGATGCTGTAAGTATGTAAAAGTATGTAAAAATCAAAATAATTTAACAAAAAGATAAAAGCATTGTAAAAGCTATAAAATATTATCAACAAGTATAACAGGCTTGTAGCCAGCTGTCTTATTAGGATCTATGCAATCTGCCAGTCAGCTTTAGCAGTCTGCCAGTCAGCTTTAGATTCTCAACTCACATCTCTATTTTGAAATAATGAAGGGTCCAAATTCAAAAGCAGACTAGTCCACTTCAGACATTCAGGGATGAAATGGTTGAAACTACGTTTTTTTTTTCTATACCTGGCATAGCTCCAGTGAATTGAGCATCTTTGTTCAACAAAAGAATGTTGAATACAGAGGAATAGTCTGGAGACCTCTTCAATCTGTCTATCACTTGTGCTTCATGCTGAAAGAACAAGAAGTGTCAATAAGTAGTGCTTATCAGTACCACCTGCAAGGTAGTGACTGCCTTCTGATACATTATTTAGCAAGATAAGAAGCAGAAACAAAATGTAACAAAATGACAGACATACAGACAACGTAAAAACAGTATACACCCTCCATCATCCTGCCCCTACATCCTATAATGATGATCAGAAGGCAAAAATTCAGAATTATATGATATTATAACACATAGCTTCAGATAAGTCAGGGTATCCACATAATATTTTTCTTATGTCCACACAAAATCATACTATGGGTACTCTTTAAAACACCTCAATGCGGGGTTTCTAACGAGTACCCACATAATGTTTTCATGGAGAAATATGAAAAATATCAAAAATTTTTGGTCGAAAAAATTCTGTATCTAGAGCTTAACCCTTGTCCTGCTGAATAAATTAAGATGCCATACCAATTTTTAATTCCAGCCAGTCAGATTACTTGATCCAGATGGTTGATATAAATTTACATACTTAATGGCAAACAGTGCAGATCCAGATCAGTTGGCTTCTTCAGAAGCCAACTGATCTGGATCTACACTGTTTGCAAAGACAGGGCATATCCTGGTTCAGCAGGATTAGGGTTAATAATAAAAGTGACATTTTCATGATGTTATCAAGCAAAAGAACAATATGATGCAGGGACGGCCAGATAAGGTGCTTTTTCAGTCAAAAAGTATTCTCTTTTGTTTGCATTTCTCCATGAAAACATTTGGGAACTCATTAGAAGTGCCTCGCTGACGTGCCTCTGATGAGTACCCATGACATGTTTTTGTGAAGAAATAAGAAAAATATTTATGCTGCAACTTACCTTATGTACAGCTATGGAAACTTTTTCAATCTATCTATGATACTAAATCTCCTATCACAAGAAATATATAGCTTCAGATAAGGCACTTTTATTGCAGTTAAAAGGTATTGATATATCTCATTTCTGCATGAAAACATTCATGAGGAATTTCTAATAAGTACCCACAACATATGTTTCCATGGAGTAATGATAATTGTTCATCAAGATAAACCTCTTATCTAGAGCTGTGAGGACCTTTTCAATCTTAGTTTATGATACTATATCTTACCATGAGAAATACATGCTGTCCACTTCTCAACAATCTGAAGGATTCATAAAAAACTTCCTTTTTAGGTGACTATAATCAGTACACAGGAACAGAGGGATAGTTAAGGAGGAGTATTTGCGACAATTCTAATTTTCTCAAGTGTTCCATAAACGTGAGGTGCTTCTAATGAGTACCCAAAAGGTATGTTCTAATACTGA
This sequence comes from Anodontia alba, assembly GCA_964016985.1. Classification (NCBI taxonomy): domain Eukaryota; kingdom Metazoa; phylum Mollusca; class Bivalvia; order Lucinida; family Lucinidae; genus Anodontia; species Anodontia alba. The sequence goes on along the minus strand of OZ024834.1, from coordinate 54,740,100 downwards.
GAAAAAAGAAAACGTATTCCAATTACCATCATCAAAATACTCCTCTTTATTCCATTTTAGTCTGGAGACCCCCTAAAGAGTAAATGGCAAACAGTACAGACCCAGATCAGATGCTGCAGTAAGGAATTTCCCTTAAACATAGACATCCACGAAACATAAAAATAATAAAAACTAACCAGGTACCCTGCTATTGGAAATACAGTAGATGGATCCAAAGAGTTATGGTAGAAGAGTTCACTTGATATATAAATGGGTTATGTGCTATTGTGTACTCACCAACAATTGATTATTGACTAGAACTTGACTTCCTGAGTCCCTGGATGCATAGCAGGTTAAACCACAACCAAGACATCGAAACAATGTGTAGTTACCAATCTTTCTCCGATGAACAAGATAACTATGCTCCTGCAATTATTAACATCACCACAGATAAGCACTTTATCCTGGGCCCAGTTGTTCAAAATTTAACATGTTATGTTGTTAGCTGACCTGATGTTAAAATTTCTTGAAATATGGCTTATACATTGACTTTTTTTTTTGCTAATTTGTTTGTGTTGTGTTGAGGTTTTATGGCCCAGTCAACCTAATGGGGTCTTGTTGAGCACAGTCAGTTTACTTAACCACTTTTTACTGGGCAGGCTTAGTCCTCTAAGCGGTTAACCAGTATTGTGCACATTCTTTTGCCAGAAACTGACAACTGCCCTTCTTGAATCAGCGGAAGGGCGAGAATGACTGTAGAAAATATTTCATGATCAATCTCCATAGAAGAATGTTGCTGACCCACCAGGGGTCAAACCCACAACCTCCTGATCACCAGTCAGACGTGCATCCAGTTGAGCCACCGAGGCCGGCATTTTTCGCTGAAAAAATGTGAGAAGCTTTTGCATTTAAAAAGATACTCACATTTTTACAGAAAAAATATCAATGTATCTGAAAATACCTTAGCAACAACAGTTAAAACGTTTGTCATTAACAAGCTTGTTAAGCTAACAATACTTTATACACTGGGCCCAGATTAATAGTTGATACTCCATAGCTCCAGATAGTGAATACTCAAATTTTGTTGTGAATATGACTTTTATTTCACTGAGTGAAATGAAAAGATTTTTTACATCACTTGATGAAAAAGAAGTTATATTCATGAATCTGACCAGGAATGTACATGCAATATACTATTTTCACAGCCTCGATGAAATCAGTCTTATTCACAACAATTCATGAAATATACATTTTTTCATGTCACAAGATGAAATAAAAGTCATATTCACAACAAAAATCTGCCGGCCTCAGCGGCTCAGTTGGATGCATCTCCGACTGGAGACCAGGAGGTCGCGGGTTCGACCCCAGCCGAGGTCGGCAACATTCTTTTGTGGAGATTGATCATGAAATATTCTCTCCCTTCCACTGATTCAAGAAGGGCAGTTGTCAGTTTCTGGCGGAAGAATGTGCACATACTGGTTAACCACTTAGAGAACAAAGCCTGCCCAGTAAACAGTGGTTAGGTAAACTGACCGTGCTCGACATGACCCCATTGGGTTGACTGGGCCATAAAACCACAACACAAACAAAACACAAAAATTTGAATTTGCTTTTTAATCATACAGATACAAATCTTACATTCTGGCAGTTTTGCCCCTAGGCAATGAAATATATCAAAGCCATATTAAAGCCGAAAGATCACTGTACTAGGCTGTTTCAAAATACCAATGTCTTAACTGGAAGAAGGAAATAAAATCTGCAGTTTTGTTCAATATATCAAAAATATTTATTTATACGCAAATTAATAATAATAATATGAAAACAAAATGTAAACATTTAACATAAACAAAAAAAAAAAAAAATACTTCATCAATGTTATATTTCAGAAGTGAAATATGTTGTGGGTACTCATTATACCACCACACCCCACCCCTTGCATAACTTTAAGGGAACCAATACATGTTCAGGGGAGGCAACTCTTATCAAAAATTGATTTTGCCCATCCCCACCACATCCACTAAACTAAAGGAGTCTACTTTGAAAGGAAGGAACTTGGAGAAATAAGAAAAATAACAACACTTCTGGTTGAAAAACTGCCTTCTCTGTAGCAATGAATGTCAGTACTCACTAATGATCTGTAATGCAATGCTAGACTGTACCCACAACAAATAGTTTGGCGCAAAAAATATTTTCTCAATACTCCCTTTTTTGCGTGGAGATACTTGACCCCTTCACTATCTGGAGCTATTTGACCCCTTTACAATTGTATAACTAAGTAAAGAATGCTGTTGACCTAATACTTGGACAGTCTTGACAGTGCTTAATCTAATAGATTATTCACAACAGAGACCAGGCCTCATTCAAACAATATCTGTCATGAGCACTAATTTATTTATTCCTCAAACATGGCCTTTATTCATATGGACTGCATTAGCTCCATATTAGAGAGGGTATCAGGTAAATATTTTTCTTATTTCTCCATGTTGTGGGTACCATTAGAAGCGCATCATTGAGGTGCTTCTAATGAGTACCCACAACATATACTTTAGTGGAGAAATAAGACAAAAATCAATGCTTTTTAGTTGAATGACGTGCCTTACCCTGGAGCTATGTGTAGAGGACTGCTATTTTTCTCATTTCTTCATAAAATTATGTTTTAGGTAATAAGTGCCCACAATATATGTTTCCATGGAGAAATAAGTGAAATACAGATATATTTACCTTGATACCCTCTCACCTTAAGCTATGCATGGCTCAAAATACATGTAAATATCCAGATTTTTTACTTCTCAATAACATCTTGTTTATGATGGTCAACGAAATTGCTTCACAAAGGCATACATGTAACAATGTACATTAGAGAAATAAGAAATTTGAAGTTAAGTAGCAAAGAAAAGTAGTTTATGACAAGGCAATTTTCTCCAGTTCTCTATGTTTCCTCATTAGAAATACCTTGCTGAGCAATTTACAATGCATATGTCACACAGAGCACTGCAAGTAAAACAAACAATAAAGAACACGTGCTGAAGCACTTCTCATATATCTGAAAAAAAAAACAACAACTAGATGTGACCACAGTACACAAAAGCCCCCACCCTTGGCTCATATGGCAACAACGTCTGGATGCATAACTTTCAAAAACAATTTTCATAGCACTAGTTAAGGCGCTTTTTTCAATCCAAAAGTATTGATATTTTTCTTATTATTCCACAAAAACAGATGTTGTGGGTACTTGTTAGAAGCGCCTTGCTGAGGTGCTTCTAATGAGTACCCACAATCTATGTTTCGTGGAGAAATAAGAAAAATATTTTCCGGATACCCTCCCTTATCTAGACCTATGTATAATTTTCCAACTGCTCAATCTGATCTGTTACACATTTTGAACCCTAGCCACACCCAAAGGCATGATCCAGTGGCAACTTTAGAAACAGAGTTGAAGAGTTAGGTCTGGGTAAGTAGTATACCAAATTTCAACTTTCTAGCTTAAAAGCTACCAAAATTATGACTTCCAAGAGATTGACTGATTGAAATTTGACGACCCAGTCAACCCATTAGGGTCATGATGAGCCATTCAGTTTACATAACCACACTTTTCCTGGGAAGGCTTAAACCTCTAAATGGTTAACCCTTATTTGTGCACATTCTTTTGCCAGAAACTAATAACTGCCCTCTGCACACTCTTTTGCCAGAAACTAATAACTGACCTTTTTGAATAAGGAGACGGGAGAGAATGACCTTAGAAAATATTTCATGATCAATCTCCATGACAGAACGTTGCAGGATCCTGCAGGGATCCAGCCTGTCCCATGGGCTTACAACTGAGCCACGGAAGCCGACATGACCTCCAAGAGAAACCCAGACGTAAATGTCAATGTAAATTTGAATGTTACCTTAAACATTTGTTAGACTCCGGTTATGAACGCAACACATGCATGTACGGAAGTAACATCACAGCACAACCCCAAATGCCTCACTGCTGCCATAAGCAGGCGGAGTATAGGGAGAAAAACATACCCTAGAATGAACGCCAAATACCCCTCTTTACCAAGTCATCTTCTGTCTGACACTCTGTTCATGACTTAACTCTTGTCCTGCTGAATCAGGATATACATGTACGCTACCTTTGCAAACAGTGTAGATCCAGATCAGTTGGCTTCTGAAGAAGCCAACTGATCTGGATCTGCACTGTTTGTCATTCAGTATGTGAACCTATATCTGCACTGTTTGTCATTCAGTATGTGAACCTATATCAACAATCTGGATTAAGTAATCTGACTGGCTAAAAATTAGAAATGAGCATGGCAAATTTATTCAGCATGACAAGGTTAATGTATATGAAAAAAAAACAAAAAAAAAAAAAACAGATGACCATTCTTTTTTATTCTTTTGGTAGTGTGTAATGACAAAAATTATTGATGTACACAAACAAACCTGTTGTATTCCCTTAGTATCTAGCTCTACTTCAACTTCTCCATCTCTGAAAAACCCTGTTGGAATATATTCCTCTGTGAGATCTGTAAATCAATAATAAAAGAAATAGTATTTTGTGACAAGTAATTCTGCTGAATAGTTTGAAATTTTCACTTTAAAAAGGGGAAGTGATACACTTTCAGGGGAGTTAACTCTGTCAAATGTGGTTTTGCCTCCCTTCTGAGAATTATGACATAGATTGCCTTTTGAAGCTGAGAAAATGGTCACTGGATCAGTCGTACCTTCTACTTTTTTCTCTTACTATCTTCTCTTCTCCACTGCTTTAAAAACAGACTTTGGTCTGCATATGTACATACATGTATTTTGTAATACTGACAGGTTTCCATGCATGTATTCATGTTTGTTTTGTTTTAAATAAATTCTTCACATTTGCGATATTGTGCATGTGTTTAAAGACATGTACATGCACACGTTCACATGCATGCATCCATATACACAAGTATTTGCACATTTTTAAGTAGTAGTCACCACTGCAACCACATTTTGATTAATTGCTCCCTTCAAACTTGCGTATATAAACCTGTATTATACTGTGTATATATTCTGTAGGCCTAATGGAAGCTTAGCTGGACTGCTAAATGTTGTGACCCTCATAATATAAAGTCTTTAATTATTTACCATAATTTTTACTAAGGGGAAAGAATTTCTCTCCTTTTAGAGCAGAACCCTTTAAGGAGCTTTGTGTCGAGGAAGCAAACAGGAAGTCATCAAAGTTGTACAAAATGGCAGAAAATCTCCCACGTGTACCCAGTCCCCTTAACACTACAGACAGACACTCAAACATGTAGGAAAGTCCTATCCTGTCAGAGGTTTTTATTCATAGCTGTAGCACTGATCTAGATAAGAGTGGGTATCAGGTAAATATTCATAGCTACAGATAAGAGGGGGTATCCACATAACATTTTTCTTATTTCTCGACGAAAACATATGTTGTGGGTACTCATTAGAAGCACCTTGTTGAGGCACTTCTAATGAGTACCCACAACATATTTTTTATTGAGAAATAAGAAAGATATCAGCAGTTTTCAGATGAAAAAAGTGCCTTATCTGTTGCTATGATATTTTTGTTATTTCTCCACGAAAACAAATATTGTGGATACTCATTAGAAGTGCCTCACTTAGGCACTCCTAATGAGTACCCACAGCATATATTTTTGAGGAGAAATAAGAAAAATATCAATAACATTTGGACTGAGAAAAGCAACTAAAAGTTACTGATATTTTTCTTATCATTCCACAAAATGTAGGCTGTGTTTACTGGTTAGAAGCACCTCACAACACATTAGGTTTTTGACAAGAAACAGAAAATGTTTATCTTTTATCTAGAGTTGTGTGTGTGTGTGTGTGTGTGTGTGTGTGTGTGTGTGTGTGTGTGTGTGTGTGTGTGTGTGTGTGTGTGTGTGTGTGTTTCTTTAAGATCTTTTGGTTCATCCTAACACTGCCAGAAAAGACTGACAGACATGTAAGCTATACAAATTTGGACAAATGAGCATCAATCCCATTTGTTCTAAAGAACAGTTTGGGTTAAAGCCATGCACAAGCAGCCTCCCTAAGAGTTTCAAATACCAAGGGCATCAGCATATTATTTCTACTTCTTCATGAAAATGCACGCTACACATGTACATGTATGATACTCATTACAACTACCCATGTGAGACAATTCTAATGAGTATCAAAGTATGTGTTCAGAGACAAAAAAAAAAAAAAAAATATATATATATATACACACACACACACATAGCAATGCAGGTTTTTGTTCATAAAAAACACCCAAATCATCTTTCTTAACAAGACCTGTTCCAAAATTCTCTGTCCCCCTTATTATTAACACTGTTGTCTAAAGCAATTTGCTAGAACATATTGCTCTATAACAACAGCTGCATTAATCCACAATCTCTTTATAACACTATTTGCTGAGAGCCATAGCAAAAACCATGTTAGCTAAACAACAGTGTTGCATCCAAACAAAAGTATATATGATACTAAATATTGACCACTTGCTCGGCCACTACATTTTTTTCTAACTAGTCCATCTTCATTAGATCTGAAACCATATGACAATGAACTAAGGTATAAAATGATTTCTGTCAACAAAGAATATTTTAATGAATAATATTGAAAATCTGACTAAAATGTCTATTATTATTTCTAATAATTCAATTAAGTTTCATGGCTAGCAGAGTATGCAGGAATTATTTTAGCACCTGCTAATGTGTTAAAAACAGCTGTTACAAACTGTGTAGATGCTGCATTTACAGGTCTACACTATTTGCTCAGGTCTGTATGATTCCATACTTGGTAAATAGGTACAAAGACACTTTCCTCAGGATGCATGCCTTACACATGTATACCCAGGGTTTTCCCCACAGAAAAAAGCATTTGAGGACATTTGTCACCTTACAGATACCAATGTACTGAGACTCTTACATTTTGCTGGGACAAACTTCCAAAACTGGGAACATAATCACCATTCTCACATAGCTCCAGATAAGAGGGGTATCCATATAATATTTTCTTAGTTCTCCATGAACCATGTGTTGTGGGTACTCATTAGAATTGCCTCAGCTAGGTGCTTCTAAATCCACAATACATGTATTTTTCTTACTTCTCCATGAAACATGTGGGCACTCATTAGAAGTGCCTCAGCGAGGTCCTTCTAAATCCAAAATATTTTTCTGACTTCTCCATGAAACATGTTGTGGGTACTCATTAGATTAAAAGTGCCTCAGTGAGGTGCTTCTAAATCCAAAATATTTTTCTTGCTTCTACATTAGAAGTGCCTTAGCAAAGTGCTTCTGATGAGTACAACACATATATTCATGGAGAAAAAAGAAATATATCAAGCCTTTCTGATGGAAAAAAAGGCACCTTATCTGGAGTTTTGTTCTTATGTGCTACGAAAAACCTTGATACCTTCCTTCTACTAAAATCTTGTTTGGCTACTTACTCTCTTGCTTTGCAAGGTTATAGCTGCTTTCTGTTGCTCTGATGTATATCTTAACATTCAGACACTGACAGGCCAGAAGCAGCATCTGAAAAATAAGAAACAAAAATAAGATGTCTGCATTAATGGGTACCCTAAAGGACAATGTAAATTTGCCTACAAAATGGTGGAAAATAAAGTTTCAGTAAATTGCATAATTTTTGTTGCAGTTGACCTCTTAAGACCCATCATTAATGTTATGAAAACATGTTTTCCAAATTTGGGTAAAATTGCCCATTTTTGCTATTGAAATGCACAAAACTGAAAAAAGTGTTTATAAAATAATTTGGATAAAACTGCCAATTTTTGCTATTGAAATGCATAAAATTAAAAAAAAACAGTTATCATAAAGTACTGTCTGTTGGTGGGAGGAATTATGGACAACTTGCAGTCTTTACGAAAACCGTCAGACTGTCGGACAAAACCGGTAAATTTAGCAAACGTCCGGCACGTTTCGCCAGGGCACCGGTCCCACTGTCCGGCAGTAAAAAATGTTGACAATATAACCAACTTAAATACGTCGAATTTGTCGTCAAATAAGTCCTCAGTAATAAATTGCGGCCGGTAAATAAACAAATCTTTGCCATTCCGTTTTTTCCACGTGCGCATAAAACCTGTCATCTGATTGGTCAATATATGCCGTACGATTAATAAACAACCAATGGTTCCAAGTGTTACTTACAGTATACGGCCCAAAAATGAGCGCGGATAGTGTGCTTTCGGCCACAGTTTGCATATCAATTTTGATAATAATTAAACCAATTTCCGAAAAGCTGATGAAATTATTCTCAAAACTTTTTTTTTTTAATCTTCTGTTTTAGAACTGTTGCATTTATTTAGTTTTCTAAAGTACAGTAGACTCAATTAACTGATTTCTGCTGCTGTAAAAAATAGACAGGTTGCGAATCAGTATGGCCGAACACGGTTGTGAATCGTACAGGGCCGAATCAAGGGCGACAATTTTGTGTTACTGGCAATGTTTGGCAGCTGTTCTAGCAGTTTCCGCATTGGAAGTTGGAGCTAGATTTGTTATTTTTCAGACAAAACAGCGTGTTTTTTATGCATTTTAATGGTGATCTATATCTGTGTAATTGACCTGTGTGGTGGTCTGTGTCTGAAGCATATTTTGCAAGGAGGACATGATACAAAACTTTCCATACAGTAGCTCTAGAATGAGTGTAATAATTCAAATAGATTTTGAAAGACTTGTAGGAATATAACAACCCTCCTCCAGACATAATACCATCAATTGGAAGTTTTAAAACAGGCTTCTTTCTTTTCTCTCTTGTTAATTAATTTACACCCAAGAAATCTGGAGCATATACTATATAGACAGTGTATGTAGCATACTTCTACATGTAGTTTATACTGGTCAGTTACAATGCACCAAATTTTTGACTGTCGAAACGCCACATTTTTTTTCTGTCCGGCAATTTTTTTTCTGTCCTGCAAAATTTTTTAGACTGTCTGACAGCTGTCCTGCAACTCCAGGGTTCGAAATTAACAGTAGCAAGTAGCAAATTTGCTACCTAAAAATTCAACTTGCTACCTGGTCAAACTGTTGGTAGCAAAAAGTTGCTACCTGGTATAGTGCCCCAAACACTATCAACTTTGTGCTATGAATGTCTTCAGTGCAAAGTAGACTTGACATTTCATGTGAATCATCTGCCAAGCAGACAATTCACATGTAATTTCAAGCCTCATTTTTGCTGAAATAAGATAAATACTTTAAAATGCTGTCTGCTAAATATGCTTAGCGCTTGAAGGTTTAACCCATGGCACGGGGGCAACACCTTTTGCTACCACATAGATGCATTTTGCTACCTACTTTCAGACCAGGTAGCAACTACTTACTACTTGCGAAAAAAGTTAATTTCTAACACTGAACTCTTCCTAGAGTTTCACGAAGACTGAACTTAGCCCAAAGACAATAGGGCCCATGTTGTCCCAATTTCAGGAGACTACTCAGCCTAAGTCCCTTGAAGACCTCAATCAAGGCCCATAAGAGTCAGACCAGGCACCTTGTATAATGTATCAAATTAACTGGGTGGTGGAATTGTTATTGCTCTGTAACTAAGTGATGCAAAGCATATACAGACTCCTCAGACCAGATCTGCATTTGCAGAAGTATATAGATGATATATATACTAGGGACAATATTTAAGGAAATCCCCTGACTTCTAGAGTACATGTATGTGGAAATTCAAAGCCGTTTTGAAACCGCACAATAGCTAGCATGTCCAGAAGGTGTCGTGCATGCATCAATACTTGCGGGACATGGACCAGATACTGATCCCTTTTGCATATAAAAATTCTTTATGCCATTGAACTTAGACTTCTTTCTACCTGAATTTGGGAGTTCCCTTAAATATTGTCCCCAGAATATAATAGGTTATAATTTAAATGACAACTATGTTAGAGCAGCATAATATAAGTGACTGAAGCAACTTATTTAATGTTAAAAGTAAAAATACATTAATTATCAAAATCTATCTACCTATCTGTCTATCCATCTATCTATCTATCTATCTATCTATCAATCTATCTATCATGTAATGAGTTTTATGCAATCTATCTATCTACCTCAGTCCCTCCTGTTCTCTGTCTGTATGTCTGTCCATCCATATGTCTATCTGTCAATCTATTTTACTCTGATGTAATGGGTTTTATGCGGTTTATATATCTATCCATCTAACTACCTCTACTTATCCCCTTTAATCAGTTAATTCACAAAATTATTTCAATGTTTGAATTTATTACTTGTTAAGCTAAATCTTGGATCCAATATACACTGGACTAGTACAGAGTTCTCATTAGGATTTTGAAAGCAGGAGTTTAAGAATCCATCTCTGAGAAAAGTTGGAGTTAAAATTGAAAAATAGGAGTTTGACCTAGAAAACTTGGAGTTTTCGGCTAAATATGAAAACTTAATATTTAAGGACTGTCTGGACAACTTCATTTTTCAACATAATTAACCTAGACCACTGAGTGTCTGGTAAAGATCCAAAAGCTTTTGGGGCTTAGGAAATAGTGACAGGACTTCCATTAACTTCCAGACTCAGGAAGTCCCAGACTTCCTACCCCTCAAATTTGGAAGTCCAACAGGAAAATCTAGGAAGTCCAACTTTTTTCCCTGCTGCGGCGGTCTGCCCTTTCTTTAGTAGAACAGAGGTTCTTAATTCAGTGTCACACAGAATCATCATGACTTCTCTTAGATGTGTTTTATACATATCCTTATCGCTTATTAAAATTCGATCGCATCTTTTTGGAAAGCCTGTACTTGTATGTCAGACCTTAGAGAAAGCATCAACATTGGTCCAACTTCGCGTTCGTTTCAAAGCCCAGAGAAAGAAAAAAAGAAAAGAAAATACATGAGAGAAAACACCCAAAACATGTTTTCTTAAAAACAAACTATGCTGAAATTATTTTGCAGAAATGTATTTAATGAAATATTTGCTCAGATTGAAGCTGATCAACACGAGCGAGCGAGTTGCTTACTTCACAAAAAATGCGGAAAAACGGCGCCGACTCGTGCAACAACAAACAAATAAAAGGCAGCTCTCGATGAGTTATCAACAGCAATACGTTCGTTCGCGGAGAATAGCAAGCAAAACCATCACAATTCGCCTATATTTAGACTTACTTTGCGTCTTTTCCGCGCTGGTAAACAGCGCAGCCGGAACAAGGCTACGAATTTAGAGGGTTTTCCGAAAATTTTGACGAAAAATATGTTTTCTTCTCATTTGAAAAATTGCTTTTGTTGTCATGACAAACATAAGCTTCTAAATTCGAATAGATTTAAGTTTGCGTTCTGTGCATAATTGTTATTTATTTATTTAATTTCACTCGGTAACTCCCGGAAGTGTTGAGGTGTTTTCAGACGACACACGTTCTTAGCAAAATAATAATTTAAGATTTAAAAACGTGAATATTTAAAAATAATAATGCCTTCATATAATTTCACCGAATATTTTCGGGTGTCGCAGAAGAAAGTTTAATTATACAAACATCAATTAATCAACTCAGCACGCGTGACAAATACACACAGTGATCACGCAGCCATCAAAAGGGTGCCGACGCTTGACACCGATGACAATAAAACTCCCGCAGGCAGAAAGTGGGACGTCCTTAAAGCTCAGTCAACACAGGTAATGAATTTCCAATAAGTAGGCGGGGCAAACATCATACAACTCGTTAAAAGTGGGCGGGCTTTTTGACAATTTTTGGACATCTCGGGTATCGATTTCGACGGACAAAAGAAATTTCGGAAGTCCGCGGTACGTCTTTGAAGTTCAGTTTGGACGTCAGGTGGCAATATCTAGTGTAAATGAGAATCCTCGGAAGGAAATTTTACGCGTACAAAAGCAAAACTAGGCGTAAAAATACGCCGGATTCGGCGTTTCCGAGAACTCTGTAGTAACTACGGTACAGGTATTGTATTTATTGGAAATATGTTGTCATGGCTGAGTTTCCATAATTTTGTATGATGAAATTTAAATGCTCATATTTCAGTCATTTTTCCAAATATCTCAGATTTGTTTTCAAAAAGCAATAGGTCAATATATTACCTGTAAGACTGCAGCATTATATTGAAGGAAAACCCAACAGTTTTTGTAAACAGCAACGACAAAACTAGGTACTCATTTTAGCTATTTTCGGCACTTTTAGCAGAAAATTATCAGAAATTCACCCAAAATGATGTTATAACTTCAATCTAATTAATTGTGACTTAACATTTTTCAACCAAATTAACCTATTAAAATTTATTTATTCCAAGATCAGTTATTATGCAAAATAACTTTTAATGACCATAGTGCTAAAAAATAGCGCCAAAATCAAGCCACAACAACATATTTTGGCCGTTCCATTAGTGACAAGTCCGGGTATTATTAGGTCCGAGGCTAAATGGTTCTTAATTAATGACAAACATTGAAATTTACAATGTGTGAATTCACAAGAAAAGAGCTCATCGTCATTCTTCAACCAACAAAGTTTATTGATTAGTAAGTTTGAACATCAACAAATTGTGTGGCTTGGATAGACATTTTTAACCTTCTTTAAAAAAAGAAAAAAAAAAAAAAAAAAAAAACGGGAAAAGGTTAAAGAATGCAGCAAAACACATCTTTTTTAATTAGGAAGAGAGGTCTTCTAAATTTGGGGTGACTTGGGTCGAGTTGTGCCAACTTTTTAATAGACCGAGTTGTTCTGAACCTGGTGATAGGGGCTTCTAGCCGAGACCAAGAATTTGTCCCCTCAGTGACTGAAGACTGAAAAATCAATGTTCCTACTATTCATGATGGACTAGCCTCTTAAAACTGTAAAACATTTTTTTCTTATCTTATCATTATACATATGTAACACAACTAATTATCTCCTGCAGCAAGGAAACCAATACTGCATCTTTTATTACCTATACGAACTGTGCAAAACTTTATTTCTTGACCAATTAAGACGATTGAAAAACGAAAGTCTATTAACTTTTTCCCCTCTTTCTACCTATAACATTCAAATTGACTTTAAATGTGAAAAAAGAAAGACTAAAATATCTACTGTGATGTTGCGGCAGAAAGGAGAGGTTATCTGATTATAAGTTAATGACCAGGCAGCTGACCACCACAGCATGTTGCAGAGCAAAAACTCAATGAAAAGAATAAAAACCACGGTATCAGCGGGAAGCCTCAAAACCCCCCTTCCTTATCATACCCCTATCTCTAGCCAAGAGGTTGGGCAACCCCACTTAATTTTTTAAGAGCGCTTGTCCAGCATGTCCAGGCCGTGTTTACAAATGACTGATGCATCATAGTGCACCATTATTTGGACTGGGGTATAAATTGCAGGTTTCCTGTACAAGAAGAGACATGTGCATACAAAAAATGATCATCCTGCAAATCTGCTCGAAAACAATCAATGCTGTGATGATAGAAAAGAATGTGAACAGCGACATACAGACTCAGAGCATCTAGCAGGGTTGCTGTGTTTGAAAGACATAAAATAAATAGAGCAACAGCAAAATGATTCGAACCTACCTTCAAAATATATAATAGCCTTCTTTACAAACGATGGCAACTAGGACTATAAATAACCATCTACAGCTGATTTGGATTACGTCATTAAAAGTCGGTCAAGCTGAAAAGTTTCCAAGATTACTGCAAGAAACTGGCATGCATTAAACATATGCATTATATTGGCAAAGTAAGCAAACCAAATGTCGGGATACGTACAACTCTTTTTAGGTTTGTCCAAATGAGGCCACTTGTAATTTAATCTGTTGACTTTTACGTGACAGAGTTCACCGGTGATTGTTTTCCCTGCAAAAAATAGATCATGTGATTAAGCAAAGCTGTGCTGCGTAATCTAATTTCATAGTCGTATTCTGAAGATTTAGAAATGGAAAAATAAAACACAAATTTATAATATCCAAAATATATTCTATAACATGAGAATATTTCCATTTATAATCCGCATGATAAGCCCATAATTAGTTTTAAAACATCGAGGGTACGAAACTAATAAGTAAAAACTATTCTCTTCTATTATCTCCCTCGTGTAAAACCCCATGCCAAGGAGCACCAGTCCAAGCAAAATTTGAAGAGAAATTCTTTTTTTTTTTTCATTTTAACAGATAATAGGTCTTGACATTTCATGTGAATCGTCTGCTTGACAAACAATTCACACATGAAATGTCAAGGCTTACTTTCTACTTTAAAAAATGATATAATATGTATGCCTATATTTAAAAATGTCGTCTGCTGCAGTTGTGACTGGCACTTTAATAGCCTTAGACAAGTAGCATATAAGACCATTACGTAGCTTCTAAATATGTTGTCTACACAGGTCGACTTGCCAGCACAGTTTGAATGGTGGAGGAAGCGATAAATACCAACTTCTTTCTTTCTTTATTTTTGGTAAATTTCCTCCGCTGACTTTTAGGAGAACCGTTGTATGACGTTGATAAGGGACTAACACTTTCTGAGCTCAAATTTATACCTTATCAGGTATAACGACGGCAAATGTAGATAAATTACGTGTAGATATCCCAGCGGGCACGCAACGTTGAGACAACGTCACGTCAACGTCGATGCAACGTCATGACCCCGCTGAGATAGTATCAATAATATTGAGATGTCATAAATTACTTAATAAAACTTCTCTTTAGTCCCTTAAACTTGTCGGTCGTAGTTACTGATCGGGACCCCTACCGATAGCTTTGAGATTGTTTCACTTCATTTTGATATGTCTTCAACTGCTCTTTGCGAGGCTGCGAAGCTTGGAGTTGAATCCAAGCCTTCTCTGACGTAAAAAAAAAGCCTTTTTTTATTTTCCGATTTGGCGGCTTTTAACGTCAGAGAAGGCTCGGATTACTAGTAAAACTGGTAACTTTGAGGTTGTCTTCTCACTTTTCTTCTGACTGCCGCTTATTGGTCCATTCAGTTGTGCCTTGCATGTCTTTGCATTTCCATATATATACGAATAAACATAAAAAATCGCATAGACCGCCATTTTCGTTGTGCCAAAAGACAGCTTGAGATTATTTTCGAATATTTGCTACCGTCCACCGAAAACTGTCACAACTGAATGGAAAGTTTACTTTTAGTTGCGAGTAACTGCAAATGTGAACGCGCAGCTCTGATATATTAAGCCAATCCACTCTTAGCCAGGAGGGAATATGAAATACCACTGGGTTGAGTGAGGTTCGAACCCACGCCGGCTTCGACGGCAGCGCCTAGCCCTTCAGAGTCAGACATAACCACTGCACCGCTACGCTTGTTAAAAAACAAGTTTCATGGAACAGTATTATGCTTGATTTCTCTGAATGACCCGTCGGATAGGGTATAATTTTGGTGCGCTAGCGCACTCATTATATACAAGGAACTCTCTGGAACCACAGGACACTGAAGCCTGGCAATATTATTATAATTTAAGACTTAAACAAACTTCAACAAAGAATTCCGCCCAGGATCAATACTGATGCAAGTACTTCAGAAAAAAGTGTAAAGGAGGGAATATGAAATACCACTGGGTTGAGTGAGGTTCGAACCCACGCCGACGGCAGCGCCACAGTGGTTATGTCTCCTGACTCTGAAGGGTTAGGCGCTGCCGTCGAAGCCGGCGTGGGTTCGAACCTCACTCAACCCAGTGGCATTTCATATTCTCATATTCCCTCCTTTACACTTTTTTCTTAAGTACTTGCATCAGTATTGATCCTGGGCGGAATTCTTTGTTGAAGTTTGTTTAAATCTTAAACTATATATATATATATGATTAACTCTCAATATATATATATATATATATATATATATATATATATATATATATATATATATATATATATATATATATATATGATTTTTTAATATTTTTCTGACATTCATATAATGATATTTTTTTATTTATTCTTTTTATCTGACATTAAAAACAAAACTCTAAGCGAACGCTTCTGTTTGACATGCGTGTAAAAACATTTTCTCCTAAGAACAGCACATGACACGACTAGAAATCCATATCTTAACTCTAGGTATTCGGACAGACAGACCTAAGCATGGTGTAGACACAAGGTCTATATTGTTTGCCATTCATCCATCACTTCTTTAGACACATCAACAGGTAGCCAGTTGGACATGTTCAAGATTTAGGATCAATATCTGACCAGGCTTTACCCTGTTTGCCACTCCATCACGAAAACACACCTACATAATTTTGACCCCCCTTAAACCCCACTTTTATAAAGTAAAACTGGTGTTTACAGGGGTATACATCAATTTCTTATTTCTGGTCAAAAACATAGATTGTGGGTACTCGTTAGAACCGCCTCATCGAGGCGGTTCTAACGAGTACCCAACAATCTATGTTTTGAGCAGAAATGTGGAAAATATCAGATTTTTTTTATCTGAAAATTTTCATTTGTTTGGTGGTAAAATTTTCAGTATATTTGAATAGGCTTGTTCTCGTAATGCATCCAGCAATTTTCAGACACATCAACAGGACAACCTAGTTAGCAGTCTTTATAAATCTATAGCGGGCCCTTATCGGCCCGTCAGCTACCCTGAAGGGCCGATAACAGCCCGCTATAGATTTATGTAGAATGCTTACTGGAAATAACTTATTTTTTAGACAAGTATGGTACGGAGTTATAGTGTCCGAATATTTAGTGTAAATACGGCACAAACTATTCCATATATACATGTATAGTCCCAGTAATTGATTTAGACAGGCGGGGGATGCACATGGTACCGCGTAAGCATTCTTTATAAATCTATAGCGGGCTGTTATCGGCCCGTCAGGGTAGCTAACGGGCCGATAACGACCCGCTTTAGATTTATAAAGAATGCTAGCTAGGGCTTTCCGCCGTTTTACTAAGGAGACAACTTTTTATAACTTCATGTTCAGCTATTCCGCACTCCAAACCATTTCTAAAAAAGGATCTACTCTAAAAGGTAAGAATTTGCCCCCAAGGGGAGCGGCTTCTTTCCTATTAGGATCAATCCCTTTTCAGAAGGGAGACAAACAATTTTGACAGCTCTGAAACTTTGTCAATTCCCCTTGACAGTGACCTTGCAAGCTACCTGGCCAAGAGATTCGCCTGTATAAATCAATTACATGGAATATCAAAACAATATGGAAATACAGGACAAAACGAAAGATAGAAAAAAAACAGCATACTCGGTTTGATTCAATACCTATTTTCTGAAGAAAAAATAACATTACGTCAGTCAGTTTTAAATAACAAATACAACTGAATATGTCTATAAGCCCGCATAAAAGAACAAACTGAACTGAAAATGGACATTAAATTTGAGCCGGAGCACAGAATTTCCTACAAGATAACATTACGCTCATCGAAGACACAAATCACCCTGCGCATTCGCACAGTCTTATCACAGTCTTCGCAAAGCACTATTTGGGTAGCCAATGATCCAACGCATCTTTAGGTGAACAGCGAAGACGCTGATCAGCCTGCGCGGATGTGCAGGCTGATTGTAATCTTCGCCGGGCGTACATGCAGCCTTGTAAGAAATGCTGTGCCCGGCTCATATTTTTGACCGGAAGATCCTGGCCATCTGGGCCCAACGGTTGTTCAAAACTAGCGATGTCGTTAGTTAAAGTATCGTTAAAATTTTGATCATTAAATATGGCATATACGCTAATATTTTTGCTGAAAAAATGTGAATGCTTGCAAAAGCTACTTTCATTTTTTTTTTCAGCAAAAACAACTGTGAATTAGATACTGTACTTACTAGAGCAGATAACATTTTGACCATTAACGAGCTCGTTAAGCTAACGATGCTTTGAACAACTGGGCCCTGACTAATTTTTGAACAGACCATCAACTGACAACCGTAAAGTAAATATGACCAATCCAAACGAGGAAGCTTAAATATAATGTTCAAATATGACAAATGTTGAAGGAAGACTAAGTGAAATTAAGAAATCCTTAGTGGTTACCTATTTTGTCTAATGATTTCGGACAGTCTCGTACCAATAAATTTGGAATACGTCAAAATTATATTGCCAAAGGTTATTTGTTGAATTTGACTGCACATTTGGGTTACTGTTATATACCTGTGGTAAGAGTTAAGAAAATGTATGCTTATGCTAGCGTCTAAGAAATCAGCGGTATTAAAATTCATAACGTGGCTAGCATGTACAAACAATTCCGATGGGAATTAAAATAAATAAACAAGTAGATAAACAAACAAAAAAAGAAAAAAAAAAAATGAAAAGAAAAAGAAAGGGTCCGCTCATTTTTATGGATACTCCGTATAAATTTCGGAACCCTGGCATACTTTTGCCATAATGCCAGGTTCATAACTATAGTCTAAGGGCTCAAATCTGGTAGCCCTAGTTTGCATCTTTTACAAGTTGTCTTGAAGAACTACCAGTACACCACGGGGGCCCAGACCTAACAATCATACTCCATGACTGCACCAGCCCCATATAAACTTTTTCTTTGACTTCGGTCGTACATGATGAGAGAGTTCTGCCAATAAACCCATGTGCAACTGTTACCGACGTCCATATTCAATCTTAACTCACTCGTGATAGCCACTTGCCGTGTCTTAAATACTTGGAATCATTAACCCCTCTTCAGGATTTGAACAAGTTCGTTCTTTTACCTGCTGATGTGTCTGAAAACTGCTGGATTGAGTGGTAAACAGTAGTAGACCATGATTAGACGCCGCGTTCTGCAGTCTAATCCCAGTCCGCGCAGTCTGAACAGTCTTTGTTGCCCGCAAGAAGAAACTCACGTCCATGGCTCTCCAAAATTCGCCCAGTGAACAGGCTGCGCGAATGCGCAGGCTGATGTGAATCATCGCGGGGTGCACATGTCCGAAGGTTCGTTTCCTGACGTTGCGGCTCAGTTGTGCAGGTTTCGATCGCCCTGCAGCTAGCTGTCTTGCACCATTTGCGGTGTCTCTGGGTAAGCAGAGCATATAGTGGGTTCACATAAAATACTCAGTAATGAATTACTATGTAGCATGTGTTATCATAATTTTCTCCTTGACACAGGGTCAACATTGACTGATATGTTTGTAAACCTTACAGCATTTTTATGAATACAAAACCCTGGATAACAATTCTATTTAGTAAGTCAGTTAAGTAAAATTATGATTTTGTTTTACCATAGAATTGACATAGTAACTAAGAATGTATGTTTCGATGTTAAAATGATGCTTTAAATAGTGTTTTAACCCTAGTCATGCTGAACCCGGATATATCCTGCCTTTGAAAACAATGTAGATCCAGATCAGATGGCTTCTGAAGAAGCCAGCTGATCTGGATCTGCATTGTTTATTTACTATTAAGTATGTGAATATATATCAATAATCTGGATCAAGTAATCTGATTGGCTGATTATCAGAAATGGGCGTGGCATCTTAATTTATTCAACATGACAAGGGTTAACATGCTATCGCCAATATCCCAGTGTTTTAAAGCACGATAACAAAGGGGACAGCGTAAGGAAACTGGGTAAATTTTTACTGATTAAAGAATTTCAGATCCACCCTCCCCCACCCTCACCCCCGACCCCAATCAGAATCCTCATACAGTGTTAAGCACCCTATAATTATCTTCCAGTTGCTGACAGTATGGATTCGGCTATAATTAACTCGTCAACGAATGAAGATAAAAGTCCAGTGCAAATGAGAGAGTATAAAGGTGTTGTGATAGGTCCTAATGATATGGATGAAATTGAATGCATGGAGATAAGAGACGACGACGTGTTTGTTGTCAGTTTTCCCAGATCGGGTAAGCATTGCAGCTCTGTAAGCTGCATATGCAGCAAGTCAGTATAACACAATCCAATACAATAAACATTCTCCATTCACTATAATAAACAAAAATAAGATGTCCAGGAACAGCCACAATCACAGATCATAAATAGCCCACGAATGACAACAACAGGAAGAGCAAACAAACCGTGATAGACAGTACACAAACCACATACCAAAGAAAAGCAACGCAACCAGCCTCCTCTTCTCCAACAACGGTAATCACAATGCTAGACAGAATCCAATAAACAATAATACGACAAGGAACAGGACAAAACAAACTTGTATTATTGCATAAAAAGCAGTGTCGCACGTTATTAACAGCTGTGCATTAAACTGCGAAAAACCGTGTATTAATAAGGCAATTCACGCGCTGTTAATGCACGGCTACGCAACTTTCAATATGCTCGTACTGGGGCCACAGATTTGCTGCCGTTACGAGATGTATACTGCCTGGCCCTAGAAAGAGCATAGTCCGTGGAAATTGCGTTCGCGCGACATCGGTGAAAAGGCGAAACAAAATAGTGCAAGAAATAACGCGAAATGTAGCAAATGTTTTCAGTTTTTATGCAATAATAGCGATCGAACATGGTTTTTCAATGCATTAACATTCGCCAGGTCCCTTGGGAGGTGTTGAAAACCGCGGCCTCGGTTTTCAACACCTCCCATGGAACCTGGCGGATGTTAATGTATGAAAAACCATGCTTGATCCCTATATAAACAAACTGACACTTCAGCTTTTCAGTTTTGTGAAGCTGTTCGTTGTTCTCAAGGGCCATTCCTTTAAAAATCTATTCATGAAGGGTTGCAAGTGAATGGGTGGAGTAAAATCTTGAAAAAAGAATTACCGTATTCGACCTAATTACCGCACTGTGCGCTTTGGTTTTTCAAACTTACAGGACACACTCATTTGTGGTCAAATATGTATCTATCTACTAAGGATACACTATAAAAAAGATCAAAAAAGGACTTATTTAATGATGACTATGCGATTTTTTCTGACTTTCTTTACAAAGGCATATGTTGTGGGGACTCATTTGAATTGCATCGACTTGTCGATGTAATTCAAATGAGTACCCACAACATATGCCTTTGTCGATGCAATTCAAATGAGTACCCACAACATATGCCTTTGTAAAGAAGTAAAGAAAAAAGTACACTGGTTGTAATCTGAAGACTACGGAATTTCTTGACTGTTCGCTTATAGGGGTATGTGCGGTAATTAGGTCGAATACGGTAATACATTAGTTGTTTCTGTTGGTCGTTCAAAGGCAATTCCTCTGCTACAATTCTGTTAATGTGCCACATGACAAAACCAACAAAATGTGCACCCAGCGAAGGCTCAGATCAGTCTGATCAGAGTCTTCGCTGTCCGCTAGATAAACGCTTGGGTCCTTAGCTACCCATTGAGCGCACAGCGAACTCTTATCAGACTGGGCGGATGCCCAAGCTGATCTGAGTCTTCGCTGGGCGCACATCAATTTTGTTGGTTTTGTCATGAGGTGGCTCATTTTGTTAGTACGTCACGAAAACATACCTATATAATTTTGACCCTCTTAAACCCCACTTTTATATAGTAAAACTGGGGTTTACGGGGGTATACATTATTTTTTTTTATTTCTGCTAAAAAACATAGATTGTGGGTACTCGTTAGAACCGCCTCGCCGAGGCGGTTCTAATGGGTACCCACAATTTATGTTTTGAGCAGAAATATGAAAAATATCAGAATTTTTTCATCTGAAAATTTTCCTTTTTTGGTTGTAAAATTTTCAATATATTTGAATAGGTGTGTTTTCGTAATGATTTAGGTTACTGGGCTATTGCAACTGTGTCATTGTGCCTTAACATTGTTTGTTCTTCTTTCAGTGCTGCAGGAAGGTAGTGCTTCGTGATTGTGGCCTTTCCTGGGTTTCTTCCTTTATATTAACCCATTTATGCAGAGGGGACCCTTCTACGTTATATATTTGGCCCGGTTTATTCCCAATATAAGGAGTGTCTGATTAGTTTTTATTGATACCATGTTTTATAGTAATTCCTGTCCAAAAGGCAAACAGTGTAGACCCTGATCAAACACTGCGTTCTGTGACGTTTGATCTGAGTCTACAGTGTTTGCCAATGTCCATTTTATGGGACGCTATGCATAAATGGGTTAACTGCAGTTTTCTATCTTTTCTCAACGGTTTTATTTTCATTTATTTATTTTTTCGCTGTTGGTTCTTCATCTGGATTTGTTTATAGTTGTATTATATTGTTATATGAGCAATCGAACTTCAGTGGCTCGAGCATCTTTGGGACCATGGATATTTGTTCTAGATAGGCCTATAGGTAGATCAGGAGGCAAATGGGGATAATTTAGGGTTGTCTTGTCGAGCTTTTTGTTAAATAATGGTATGTTAAGTACTCTTTAGAATCGCCTCGATGAGGCGATTTTAATGAGTATACACACTACTCATTTATGATTTAATAACAAAAAATCCCTTAAATATGCGGAAATATTTGTGTTCATGAGCTATCGGAAGAATTTCCTAGGGACTCAAAAACGAGTTTAAATCAGCCACTGTAAACGAGTCATCGTAGTTCGAGTCATTGAAGTTTTACTGTAACTATTGGACTTTAATTAACACTGGAAGATAACCTTATTCCGTGTCATATTTATTGTCTATGCCCACGGGCGTAGACAATCTTAATGTTTGTCATTGCTCAGGAAGTGTTTTATGAAAGATCATGGACTGGTACAATACTATTTTCCGTGAACTGCTAATCATTATATAACCAAGTTCCTAAGCGAAGACCAAGCCTTTTGCAAAAGCTAATACTGGTATACCAGTAAGACTTGTATTATTTTTAGGGACAACTCTTACACAAGAACTGACTTATCTTATAGCAACTAAAGATTTTGAGACTGCGGAGCAGGTTGTATTAGACGATAGGTTCCCATTTCTTGATATGGCGCTAGAAGGGCCGCTATACCCATTTTTCAAAGGAGTGAAATTCATAAGAGAGAAACCGTCTCCAAGATTCATAAAATCTCATCTTCACCATTTTCTACTACCAAACCAACTGCGCGAGGGCAAAGCAAAAGTAAGTAAAACAAGATAGTGTATCAAGCAATATATACAGTAAAGAATATGTGAATACATTCTTGTTGCTGATATCAGGAGTTTACGGGATATAATGATCTGGGCCCAGTTGATCAAAGCGTCGTTAGCTTAACGAGCTCGTTAAGGGTCATTTCGTTAACTGTTTTAGCTGATTCAATATACAATTTTCTGAAATTTTTTGCTGAAAAAATGCACTGCAAAAGCTACTCACATTTTTTCAGCAAAATATTTCAGCATATTTTCGTATCACTCGATGCAAATTTTAACGAATTGTTAACTAACGATGTCGTTAGCTTTGAACAACTGGGCCCTGGTAGGCTACAGACTGTACCATTGATTTTCCTTGTATATTTCATACATATTTTTGTTTATGTTCTACAGCCCACAACGTTTTCGTTTTAAGTTCAAAATAGTCAATACTTGGAACCAGTCCCGCTGCTCTGTAAATTCTAGCATGTCCATGGTCCCAAAGGTGATCGAGCCAATGACTTTCGACTGTATCAGAAGTAACGTACAATGTACACACATAATACAACTAAACATTCGATTCAGGGGAATGGATATATTTTCTGGGGAAGCGACGGGAGCAAAATCTTGGTTTTACAGTAGAGCCCTTTTTAGAAAGCGGTTGGGTTGCAGGAAGCCAAACAGGAAGTCACACAAAAGTTGTCTCTCTTGTACTAAATGCCGAAAAATCTACCAAGTGTATCAATTCTTCTTAACCAGGGCCCAGTTGTTTCAAGCGTCGTTAGCCTAACGAGCTCGTTAAGGGTCATTTCGTTCACTGTTTTAGCAGATTCAATATACAATATTCTGATATTTTTTGCTGAAAAAATGTGAGTAGTTACTCACATTTTGTCAGCAAAAAATTTCAGCATATTTGCGTATCACTTGATGTAAATTTTAACGAATCGTTAACTAACGACATCGTTAGTTTTGAGCAACTGGGCCCAGTATTCCAACTGTCAAAGAGCTATGAAAAATAGTATAGAATATGTCCACTAAAAGCCACAATTCTAGATCATAACCTACCAATGACACCAAGAGGAAGAGCAAACGAACCATGACAGACAGAACACAAATCACAGACCAAAGAAAAGAAAAGCACACCCATCCCCATCCACACACCCAATAAGGCGACCGCAATGACAGGATCCACCAAATACAACAATAAGACAAAGTACAAGGCAAAATATGGTAAAAGCCCCACAGCGAACAGACACAAGGCCACACAAAGAGCAATCAACCAACACCGGAACCACCTCCTTAGAAAGGTCGGTAGTAAAACTACCGATGGGGCTAAATCGATTGTACCAAATCTTCCATTACGAAAACACGCCTATTCAAAAATACTGAAAACTTTACCACCAAAAAAATGAAAAAAAAAATCAGTTAAAAAATTCTGATTTTTTTTTTTTTTTTTTTTTTTTTTTTTTCATATTTCTGCTCAAAACATAGATTGTGGGTACTCGTTAGAACCGCCTCGATGAGGCGGTTCTAACGAGTACTCACAATCTATGCTTTTGAGCAGAAATAAGAAAATAATGTATACCCCTGTAAACCCCAGTTTTACTATATAAAAGTGGGGTTTAAGGGGGTCAAAATTATATAGGCGTGTTTTCGTGATGACCCTAGGTTCAAATATTGTAAAAAATACGAAATGATTGTTCGGCTCGCATAGAGGCTCAATTTGAGAAAATGCATTTCAGGGCCCAATTGTTCAAAACTAATGATGTCGTTAGTTAACGTATCGTTAAAACTTTGATCATTAAATATGGCATATACACTAATATTTTTGCTAAAGCCACTCACATTTTTTTTTTCAGCAAAAATACCTGTGAATTAGATATTGTACTTACTAGAACAGTTTACATTTTGACCACTAACGAGCTCGTTAAGCTAACGATGCTTTGAACAACTGGACCCAGATTAATGAACAAATAGATAATAAAAAAAGAGACAGTAAATGGTTTGTTTACCTTTCATGCGTATATGCTACAGATTATATACGTTGCGAGAAATCCGAGAGATGTCATGGTATCGTTTTTCAAGCTTCAAAAATGGTATAAAAATGAAGACAGGAGCTTCAAAGAATATTTTGAGGATTTCACTGCGGGCAGAAAAAGTGAGTCAATAAGATTATAAAAGTATTTAACCTTTTCAACTCAACAGACCAGAAAAAAAGTTTTCCAAACAATGTAGATCTAGATAAGACGGCTCGTACGAACCGCTTCATCAGGATCTACACATTTTTGTCATTACTGTGTTTCCATTTTGTTTTCGAGTTTTGTTTACGCGAGATTCCTTATTAAGTTAATGGAACCATTTAATTTCGTAAGTTCAGAAACTCGGGGATGAACGGCTTTGTTTATTAATTTTAAACTCTACGAAAATACCGTGTGGTGGCCGTAACATGTCTCCCCGTATTTCATCAGAGTACAGTTTTTATTTTAATTTTCATTGGGATCATTCATCTCATTCTGGTACCCAGCGGCCACGCAATGTTAAAACAATGTTGCATCAACGTTGATGTGACGTTGTATGAACGTCATGTGCCCGCTGGGAATCTCATCATAACGTTGCATCGACGTTGATGCAACGTTGTATAAACGTCATGTGCCCGCTGGCTATCTTGGAGTATCGAGTTCCGCTTAAAACGGTGCTAAGAGTGTTGGGGTGCATAGGAAGCCCTGCAAACTACTTAGCAGTCATATGAAAAGTCTCCACAAAACCGAGATTCTTATTATCGTTCCTTATGTGTTATTTGTTTCCAAGGACACTCTTACTATTATAACTTCAGTACAGCCGACGTGAAGAGCCCGTGTGGCGGTTGTTAAAAGCCTCTTCATTCTTCATCATAGTGCAACTTTTATTTTTATTTTTGGGGGATCTAGCTATCTTGGAAAATTGAGTTCCGTGTAGACATTCCTACAAATTACATTGTTGTCAAACGCAGAATCTCAATAACACTGAGAGTCCGACGTTCTTTTAATCCTTCTTTGCTTCCATGGACAACCCTTATAGGTTTTCTTGACAGTCAAGAACTAGTAAATTGAGCCACCTCATGACAAAACCTACAAAATGGCATGTGCGCCCAGTGAAGACTCAGATATGCCTGGGCCATCACGAAAACATATCTATATAATTCTGACCCCCTTAAACCCCACTTTTATTTAGTAAAACAGGGGTTTACAGGGGTGTACATTATTTTTCTTAGTTCTGCTCAAAAACATAGATTGTGGGTACTCGTTAGAACCGCCTCGGCGAGGCGGTTCTACCAAGTACCCACAATCTATGTTTTGAGCGGAAATATGAAAAATATCAGATTTTTTTCATCTGAAAGTTTTCATTTTTAGGTAGTGAAATTTTTAATATATTTGAATAGGTGTGTTTTCGTCATGCATCCGCCCTGTCTGATTAGAGCCTTCGCCGTGTACTCAACGGGTAGCTAAAAAAAAAAGGCTGCCTTTCGTGAAAACACAAAAGAACAAAAATCGGAGGCTCGGTTTTGCAAGGACATTCTTCTTTTCTTATCTTATCCTGTCTTTGAATTGATTGGGTTTATTTATTGTCCATTTCAGTTCTTAATGGCCCTTGGTGGTCACATGTTAAAGGATTCTGGGAACTGAGAAACGAACCTAATATACTTTTTCTCAAGTTCGAGGACATAGTCAAGGTAAAATTACTATTGTTTTGTTCATTCATTGTCGTTTAGAGCCTTTTCGACTAATATGAGCCACAATGTGAAAAAAGTCTGACATGTGAAAAGTCTGATCAGAGCCCAGAGGGCACATGACGTTAATACAACGTCGCCTCAACGTCGATGCAACATCATGACGTTGCATCGACGTTGAGCCGACGTTGTATAAACGTCATGTGCCCACTGGGAGTCTTCGTTGTCCGCACGCTGAAAGTTTGCATCCTTGGCTATCCAAAATGCGCCAAGTAATGGTTCTGGTCAGACTGCGCGAATGCACAGGCTGATCATAATCTTCGCTGGGCGCACATGCCGGAAGAAACGTTTTCTGACGTTGCGGCGCATACGAGGTATTTCAGGTCACACCAGAACTATTTATAATAACCGTTACGGATAAAGAAAATGTGTTACGGCAAACGCTCTCAAATGTTTCCAGTATTAGAACACAGCCCCGATATACAACTTCAGGGGGCCTATAAGTTCTGTGTTTTATTGTAGGACCTGCCAGCAACTGTCACGAAGATCTCGGGTTTTCTCGGAAAACCTTGTAGTGAGGACGAGATTACAAAAATCGTTGAGCACTGTCAGATTGAAAACATGAAATCAAACATTGCTACTAACAACACATATCAAGAAAAACTGAAGTCAAAAGACAGACGGTATGGGGATTTTATAAATACAGGTAGGTGATGATGTTTTGAAATACTGCATCCTATTACCACCAGTTTAAACTTTTCGGAGCGATGTCATGATTAACAGTTTGATACAATTTTGTTACACGCACACCTACGGCTTACTGGAGACGTTTGCCTTGAGCGGATTGGGAAAGGCAATTTTGCATTAAACAGAGGATCGCATCTTAATCAGTTTAAGGGAAAATGATACACATGAAGATTTTGCAACCATTGTTTTCAAAAAGAAATTTGTCTTGTGGACAGGAATTTAATTCGCCACCATTTTAACTATTTCGGGATGGCGGCATGATAAACAGGGTTCTAGAACTCTGTTAAAATGCACACGTACTGTTCAATGAAGAATTTAGTCCTGAACGGATTGGTGAAGGCAGTTTTGCATTAAAAAGTAGAACGCATCTTAATGAGTTCAAGGGTAGTGGATTTCACCTGAAGATTTTCAAAGAAAGACTTGTCTTGTAGACAGGAATTTAGTTCCCGGTACTTGAAATATCTTTTTTAAATGTGGGTTACAGTCGGCTGATTCAAACTCTTCAGACAGCTCAAGAAAACATTTGCGGGATTTTTTTCTTATTTTATTATGAAAATGTATGCTGTATGTGTTCATTAGAATCGCCCTAACATACCATTATTTTGTACAAGACCAAAGATATCCCTAAATTATCCCCAACTGCGTTCTCACCTGGCGCTATGATTAACCCTCAGTAGCTGGAACTACCCCATGTCTAAAACTTGGCCCTAAAGATATTTGAGCCACTGAAGTTCGACAGTATTTATTTATTTATTGTAGGTAAAATCGGAGCTGTGTATGGTTATTATACGGAGAACATGTTGCAGAGGTTACAAGAAGAGTTTCAACAAGAATTTGCTGGCACCAACTTAGTATTTCCGTCATTTCCATAATACCACAAAGTGTTTTGGCTTCGGACTACACCACTGATTTATCCTCGTACTGTTTTAATGTTCTACAGCCCATACTTTTTTGTTTTAAGTTCAAAAGGTCAATTAATACATGGTACTTGCCTGACAGCTGTCCCTCTAAAATCTTCAAAACAAGCAACAGAATGGTTCGTCATGTTACATGTAATGAACATACGCCTCTTCGAAGACACTGACAGATCACGACAGGTGTAAGGATAAATTATACTCCCGATGATTTTCTACTTTCATATTCAAAAAAAAAAAAACCACCAAAAAATGTACAATTTTGCTAATAGTACCTAGTGCAGAATTGCTTGAATTATACATCATTACGAAAACACGCCTATTCAAATATATAGAAAATTTCACCTCCAAAAACTGAAAATTTTCAGATAAAAAATTCTGATTTTTCATATTTCTGCTCAAAATATAGATTGTGGGTACTCGTTAGAACCGCCTCGCCGAGGCGGTTCTAACGAGTACTCACAATCTATGTTTTTGAGCAGAATAAGAAAAATAACGTATATCCCTGTAAACCCCAGTTTTACTTTACAAAAGTGGGGGTTTAGGGGGTCAAAAGTATATAGGGATGTTTTCGTGATGTTTTGACCAATTCTTGCATCAAAGAAGGCAAACAAAAACACTTTAGAAACACGCAAAACATTTGAAACCTATATTTGTATGACACAAAATCAGTGCTCTGTAAATTTTAGCAGTCCTTTACGGGCGTGTTGGAAACGAAATTGAGCCTTTAGAAATCAATATCTAGCAGTGTTTCTATGTTGGGTTTTGATAATGATTAGCACGAAGCCTCTGTATGGCATATTTACCCTTAATATTCCGACAGACATGCCTGAATAAACAGTGTAGACCCGGTTAAGATTGCTTGCTGCCGTCAAAAAGGGCCCAGGTATTTAGGATATACAGTCGAACTTCAATGTCTCGAACATCTTTGGACCACTGAGGGTTAATCATAGCATGGGGATAATTTAGGGACATTATGAAAACATGCCTATTCAAATAAACTGAAATTTTTACCACCAAAAAATGAAAATTTTCAGATAAAAAATCCTGATATATTTAGATTGTTTTTGAGCAGAAATAAGAAAAACTAATGTATACCCCTGTAAACCCCAGTTTTACAATATAAAAGTGAGGCTTAAGGGGGTCAAATTTATATGGCCATGTTTTCGTGATGTGCATTTTCGATATTCTATTAAATAATAGTATGATGAGTGTACTCATCAGAATCGCCTTCATTTTAACTAGTACACACAACATACATTTTCATGATTAAATAGGAAACTTACCCTAAAATGTCCATAAATATTTGTTTTCTTGAGCTATCTGAAGAATGTTTCACTGGGGACTCAAAAAACAAGTTCGAATCAGCCAATTAACCCAGCTAGCATTCTACGTAAATCTACAGCGGGCTGTTGTCGGTCCGTCAGCTACCCTGACGGGCCGATAACGGCCCGCTATAGATTTATGTAGAATGCTTCCTGGGAAACGAGCCATCTGTTTTCGAGTCACTGGAATTTTACTTTATTAAGTTATGGTATTTAGGCACATGTTTGACAACATGGTCTGTACACATTAAAATATCAGTGCGCACGTGGAAAGAGTACTACAGTATTTACCCTAAATATTTGCCTATTTGTCTTCCTGTTGATGCGTCAAAACTGTTGGATAGGTCATAAGCTGTGTAGACCCTGATTAAATGGAACCTTGATCACACCCTCTAGTAAGTTTTAAGCATTTCACAGTGACGGGCTCAGCGTTCCCAAAGGAGAAGAAAACCTGCTTTTGCAGCTATGCACGGCCCGCACAGTCTGTATTTTTTTTTACACTACCAGGAATTATCGTACTACAGGAACTGTCACTCAGGTTATCGATATTCCAATTTAGATCGGTTTCGATTAATTCCCTTTGACTGGAGGCCCGTAAGCGTCGTCTTACCTGTGTAGCTGGTGTGTAATCAACCCAGTGTCACACACCTACAGTACTACTACAATTCAGATTAAATCATGTGTGGATGCATTGCTCTTGGACCCAATATACACTGGAATGGGTCCGAGTTAGAATGAATGAATGAATGAATGAATGTCAGCAGATTATTCAGTATGATTTTCAAAAGAATATCAATTGTTTAACCTAAGAATTGTTTAATAATGATAATAACAAAATATTAATTAATTGATTAAAATAAATAATTATTACTATTATTATTATTATTATTTCATTATTTCAAATTGAATAAAAAGTGTTATATTTAATGAATGGTAATTCAGTAAGATTTTAAAATGAAGAACAATAGTTAATCTAAGAGAACAAATGAGTTGATTAATTAAGGTTGTATTTATTTACTGATGATAGTTTGGTAAAATTTTTGAAAGAAAAGCGATCATTTCACCTGGAGAAAACAAATGGGAAAATTTAATTAAATATAAGTAATTTGAAAAAAAAAAAAATGAATGAATGAATAAAAAAAATTACTTTATGATAACCATAAACGAAAGAAAGAAAGAAAGAAAGAAACCTATGGATAATGAATACGGGAGAAAGACCTATGTCATCCACTTCTTAACATCATAGGACAGTCTGCGTACCTCCGTTATTAAGTTATCCTAAGACATTTGTTGTTACAATACGAAAGAAAGAAAGAAAGAAAGATAAAAAGGAAAAAAAAGCATATGGATAATGAGTACAGGGGAAAGGCCTATGTCATCCACTTCTTAACCTCAAAGGGCAGTCTCGACATACCTCCGTTATTAAGTTAGGTTATCCTAAGACATTTGTTAGTACAGTAATTAAAGCTACCTACTCTTTAAGGTGATCTAGGTAACCTATTTCACATCAGTACTATCACCACAGATTAAAGAAATCTATTAATCAGAATGCAATCAAGTGTGTTTAATCAATGCTCACCAGACACCATGATATGCGGCGTCTGATCTGGGTCTAAAGTTCTTATCTATTTGTCAATATCCCTTTTTTAGCATAAATGAGTAATATCAAATATTACTGTGTTTTAAGCAACCTTCAGGTATGTGCCCTTTGTGGACCAAGACCTCATTGCGCTTTCTGAGCAAGGTTATGCTCTTTGCTTAATGTGTGTTACAGATCTGATTGTTAAGATCAGTATGTGCAGATGCTTATGCTAAACAATCCTACTGGCCATTCTGTGCCTGAGCATAGTAGTAGTATTAGGGTACATACATGATTAGAAAAAAAAAAAAAAAAAACACGCAAATTTAGAGGTTTAAATTATTGGTAATTTGATAATTTAGTAGTTTGAAACCAGTCTGCAAAGCTTACACAGACCATCAGCTGGACAGAGGTGTACAAACAGGACATTTCTTTCAAGAGATGTACATAAATAGCTTTGGGCTATTTGTTCACAGCATAAAGACAATGCTATTTCATAAACTTAGGACCCATTGGTGGCGCGTATTAGCATAGTACTTATCAGTTAGCACTTTGGGTAAAAGTTTTGCAGACAACATAAATATGGGACAATTTTCTCCAGTTCTCCATTAAAACATATGTTGTAGGTATTAATTTGATGCACCTCGGTGAAGCAGAAACATGTTATGAGTACTCATTTGAAGAACCTTGGTGAGGCTCATCTAATGAGTACCGATAACATATGTTTTTATGGAGAAAAAAATACAATCACCAAATACTTATCCTGAACAATTTTCCTCTGTATGTTTTATTTTCAAAACAGGATTTGACATTTCATGAAAATTGTCTCCGATGAAGACTATTTGCATGAAGTGTCAAATCCTATTTTCTGGATGAACTAAGACAATAACCACTTTATCGCATGCTGAATTAGCCCAGAAAGTGATAAACGTTTAGGGATCAAATATCACCCCCATCCCAAAAAAGGAAATGGTTTGACATTTCTTGCAAAGCATCTCCATTGCAAACAATTTGCATGAAATGTCAAATCCTATTTTCTGGGGAAAATTCAACAAATATCATCAGTTTTTTGCTGCTGAAGTAGCCCAGAGAGTGAAAAAGGTTAAGGGTTAAAATTTTTACCCCTCCCCCACCCCCACAAAAAAAAGAAAACAACAAAAAATAAAGTTTGACAGTCCATACAAACTGTCTCTGTTGGAGACAATTCGCTTGACATGTCAAAGCCTACTTTCTGGGAAAAATAAGAATATCATCATCACTTTTCCCTTGATGCATGAACGTTGTTTAACAATCATTTAAACTTAAGAAAAAAATATAGACAAACTGTCAAAAAACTTTCATAAAAATTAATGTAGAATATGCTATTTCTAGTTTTATCTTATCATCTCAAGAATTGCAGGACCACGTGACCTGTCTCAGATAAAGGGCAGTTGTGTCAGATTATGAAAAAAGGGAAATTATGTATTATGCAAACACTAAAGATCCAGATCAGTCTGCGCATCTGCACACTTTGATCAGGATTTTAACTCTTAATCAATATATTCTACAGTAATTAGTGTTTATTTAGCTACACGGTTAAAGATGGTGCTTTGTTTGCCCATATTCCTTGATCTTAGTTATAATGGTCCTTTTCAAATGTTGATGTTCATTTGATATTTTGACCACTTTGTTTTTATTGCATGAGGTATAGATTAAGCTATTATTACATTGTCCAGTGGCCTGAGGCTTCTAGTTCCCACGGGATAATAATAATAATGGTAGACAAATGGAACCAGAAAATAAACAACGTGCTGTTATTTAACTTGTATTTATATATGTTTGAACAATTTTTTTAATGCTAATATAAATGAAAGTAGAATGTTTTGTTGATCGTTTCAAGAACTTTGAGATGTCTTCAAGTAACATAAGAAACAATTATGATTGAATCTTTTTTAAAAAAAAAAAAAAAAAAAAAAAAAAAAAGTGGGCCTTATGAATTATGCGATCAATGTAGACCCGATTAGTCTGTGTGCCCGCTGAAATACATTGATCAGTCTATACTGCATGTTGAATACAGCTTGCACAATCTATCAAAGAAAAATGTATGCACATGCTGATCTGGAACTACAATGGTTGCTGCTTTTATTTGGAGAGACTCGTGTTATTTTTGTGTTGGGTAATTAGCAAATGTGGATAAAATGTCGTTTTCCTTGGATTATGACTGTTACTACTATCCTAGATTTTTAGACAGAGAGGTCTGTGCCAACGGTGTAGACGGTGTAGACCCAGATCAAATGTCACATTACGCATTGTGTATTCAGGGTCTACACTATTTTACACTTACCCAGCAATGTTTAGACAAATCAGCTGGTTCTGTAATGGCATTGTTAAAAAGATAGGGCAAGTGTTTTAAAGAGTAGAACTTGATCGAATCATCTGGTGTCCCAGGTTTGTTTTTGAAACAATTGTCTTTAGAGTAATGTTTTAAAAGGTGTGTACTGAACAATTTTTTTAATCTGACTGAGAAAGTGGTTTATAGTATTTAACCTCGGGATTCTGATAAACACACCATAAGAAAAGGCAGTGACCCTGATCAGACATTACATAACAGAGTATCTTAACAAAGGTCTACACTGTTTGCCACTTAGATAGCAGGTATAAGCTGTGTCAATAGGTAGCCAAACGGATCAAATTTCAGTATGGTAGTAATTTAATATGTCTAATAGGGTTTATACGGTAATTACCAATATTTTACCCCTAAATACACATGTACGATAGTATAAACTGTCCATGTGGCTATTTTACAAATAAAACATTTCGAATATGACCAGCTTAATAATATTTATTCTTCGGAATTGTGATGTACAACATACTAATAATAATAGTAGTAGTAAATACTACTACTACTACTAATAATAATAATATCATTAGTATCATTATGTTTAAATTTCCTAGATAACCATTTTATGAAACAAAATTTCTGAAAATAATATCAATTATCATTTTGTTTTAATGTATTTTGTTTTAAATATTATATATTTTTTTTTATTAAATATACATATTTAACACCGCATGTTGAATAGAGCTTGCACATTCTATCAGAGAAAAAAATGTATGCACATGCTGATCTGGAACTACAATGGTTGCACGTCATATTTAATGCTGCTTTTATTTGGAGAGACTCTTGTTATTCACAGATTTAGAGAACGTTTGAGAGAGAGAGAGAGACTCAATCTCATTCATTTAGTCCTTATTTGTGTACAGGAATCTACGAGTAAAATGAGCAAATCGTGTCAATTAAAGTGCTAGTTTATGCAAAAAGATCAAATATTGGATTTGATTCTGTTTGTGCAATTAAAATTGCGCATAAGCATGTATGTCAATTATGTAAAAAGTGATTTCGTTGTTTTGTTTTGTCAAAATAAGGACATAATTGGCATTCATTAGCAGTAATTGTTATTAAGAAAACATCGCAAGAGTGGCCGCGCATTTAGGTATTTTTCTTGTATCCCGACAAAGCATTTTTTTTCATCATTAAACAAACAAAAAAAAAACAAAAAAAAAATAAAAAACAAGTAATTAAGCAGTTTGTAGTTTTCCTATGGTCAAAAGTAATTATATCAAATTTTCATTAAAGCTTCAATAAATTGCCGAATAAAAACATAATTCGACATAAACAAAAATTAAATAAATAAGTTTATATTATCATAAATGTATATCTTTGTTTTCCTTTTTGAAGCTAAATAATCTTTATAATACTATCAATGGATACCAATTCTTTTTTATTTTCCAATTCTTACAACCTCTATTGCAATTCATGCTAGTATCATGTGTACACAAGAGCTGCGTCTGTGTAATCATTACACATTTTCTCTCCGCATTTTTAAAATATAGCTATATTCTGCAACCTGTGGGCCATTTTTAATAAAATAATTTATTCAATATTTTATTACATAACTATAGATATTAAATAGATCTATCGAATGAGAGGTTATAATGAACGGAGAAATTTTAAAAAATATGACTTTTGGGCGATTGAATCAAGGCAATTTTTCATTTTTGTTGTAAAATACAAAGACTTAATAAGGAAAAACCCTTGTAGCATTCATTACAATCTGGGCCATTTTAAAATTTATCTTATTTCAACAAATTTGGTATCAAATTGAAGCAGATACATTTTCCCATCTATTGCGAGGTTATAATAATATCTTGTATTATTGAAAATAAATGATTTTATTAGTTAAATGATGGGCTCCTATATAATTCTATAATGATCTGGAAAAATCGGGTTAATTTGTCAGAGCGGAAGCAGTTTCATTATTTTATTCATATATTGTGTTTTTGTAGGGAATCAAAATTTACACATTTTCTTTCTTTGGCTTAGTACGAGAAAAAAGTGGAGGGGATTAAAGGTGCATTACTGTCGACTTCGAGCTTGCACAGTTCGTGAGAAATCTTTGACGAAAAAGTTAACATTGGTCTATATGGAGAGAAAGAAGGGAATAAAAAGGAATAAATAAATCCAGGAAGTCAGTTGTCTCTTACATGGTACAACTAACCATTGTTGTCTAACATACCAAGTTTTAGACATCTAGCTTGCATATTTCTTGAGATATCTTTGACGAAAAATTTAACTGGCCTATATTGAGAGTGAAAGAAAAACTAAATTTGTGAAGAAAAATAAGCCTGGAAAGTTCA
Source organism: Anodontia alba (assembly GCA_964016985.1). Lineage (NCBI taxonomy): Eukaryota > Metazoa > Mollusca > Bivalvia > Lucinida > Lucinidae > Anodontia > Anodontia alba. The sequence goes on along the minus strand of OZ024834.1, from coordinate 54,704,359 downwards.
TTGTCTCATACACAATACGTTAGTCATGCAGGCTATCGGGCGTTTTGATTTATTTTGCACACGTAGCTCTTCGGTATGCACAGCTATGTCATTCTGCACAGAGGAACGAAAAAAAAAAAGATGTGAAACACCGGCGCAGGATGTGTCCGAAACATCCTAAAGTATGCAAACGTGGTGTTACGTGATAATATGGTCGCGACCAATGAAAAGCAGAGATTTTCTAGAGAACATAAAATTGACCAATAACTAGATGTTTCTTCAAAACCGATAACAAATCGGCTTGATTATAGAGCACTAACCAAACTTGGCCTTATCGCCCAACCTTGACGGGCCGTGCAATATAATCTACACTGTGATGGACTGCGTTAAGACATTCTATGGCGTTCGCATTTTACACTAGTGAAGTTAAAATCTTGAAATGTGTACGAGGAACTTTAAAAGTTTGATCTGGGCACCGTTACCAAAGATGACGCTAACGCTGTCACTGGGACTACTGTAATTATTGCGTTTATATTCCTTTCAACAGTATTTCAGTAACATCGGGCTGTCAGTGTGCATGTATAAGTGCATTTGTACCGTATGAAGTTGGTGGATCATCATGGCGTATTAGAGCCGCAACGGGAGAAATCCTACAACGACATGTGCGCCGAACGTAGACTAAGATCAACCTTTGCGTCCACAGAATTTGATCAGAGTATTCGTCGTCCGCATGGAGAAACTTTGCATCCTTGGCTATCCAAAATGTGCCCAGTGAAGATACTGATCAGACCACGCGAATCTAGATATCCGCTAGGCTGATTTAACTCTTCGGTATGCGCGTATGTCCGAATGTACTTTTTCTGACGTTGCGGCTTGTATAAGTGTATTTGTTCCGTATTAAATTCATGGGTCGTCATGACATATTTATTGTTCCCGCTCACCACAAAACAGTTTCGTTTAAACTATATGTATTTGACTTTACTGTAGGCTTATACAATACATGTATTGACATATATATGTCACAGGATTCGACGGAAAGCACTAGGGCTTATTTGAGTCATCTCCTGGAAACAAAGAGCATATTATATAAGTTTCATCATCTATAAATGGAAGGCAGTGTAACACATTTAATGAATATAAAAAGAACAAAAAGAAAGAAAAAAGAATGTAAGAAAAGAAGAAAGAAAGAGGAAAGAAAGAAAGACAGAAAGAAGGAAAGAAAGAAAATCTCATTTGTACTGACATGAAGTAACAATTGAATTGATCAGTAAATTCAGCGGACTCACAGATAGATATACAAACTAGAAGTAGCTAAGATATAGTATTAGTAATAAAACACAAAGCATATTGTTCAGTTCAAATACTACAGCTGTGAAAAATTCTTGCGGCAACATGAAAACATTTTGGCTGATTCCCAAATGCCCAAACATGGTCATTTCTAGGGGGCAGCCATTCCGGATTTCACTATATATTCTTGCACTTTAAGAAATATCTGTTCGTTCTCCTGAAAGGTTAGATTTTGACTGCATAGAGAAAATACTTAACCGTGTAATTTAAAAGAGAATCAGAGAAATATCTTCTTCGAAAGTGAGTGAGCCTAGGACATACAGAGAAAAAGTGATATGCACTTTCATATCCTCCACACGTATAAGTGGGACTTGAAACGATATTTTTGCGATAGAGATCGGCGTTTAAGGAGCTACATCCCAATCTCAGACGTGCTTGGAGAATTTGGCCTTGGCGTGTACCAGTGTTGTAATACGAAGGAGGTTTGTTCAGATCCTTAATTAATCGTAATTTGAATGCAGCCATTGATGGCACATCCTTGACTTTGGCAGGGAGATCGTTCCATGCACGGATCGTTGCCGGGAAAAAAGAATTTAGAAGCAAATTGGTATTAGCGCGATAGCTCTGGAAAAGGTTTGAATTTCTTTAATTGTAAGAGGTCGTGTCTTGCCCTAGTGGTGGAAGGAGATCATTGAGATATACAGGAGTTAGTCAATGGAGCATTTTGACAAGAATTATAAGTCTGTGTTTTTTCTCCTGTTTTGGAGAGTCTCCCATCCAAGATCTGTGAGTAGTTTGCTCACGCTACACAGTTTAGTAGCACCGGTCGGCATCGCTATGGATTGTGTCGAGCTGCCTTTTGGTCTCTGTAGGACAATTGTCCCACACCGAGTCACAATATTCTAACAGAGGCAGCACATATGCCATATACATTTTTGCAAGTGTTTTTTCTACTAATTCTGAACTTAAGAGCTTGGAAAAAGTTTAATATTGGCCAAACCTTTTCAGAAATGTTTTTATGTGATCTGACCAGTTGCAGGAACTAGAAAGCGTAAGTCCTAGGTGCTTGTGACTATTCGTCTCTTGGAGCATTGTTCCGTTCATAAAAAGGGGAGGATGAGGTGATGAGAGAGTTCTCCTCGAGATGATCATAGAAAGAGTTTCTTTAGCATTAGGTGATCATAGAAAGAGTTTTGTTAGCATTAGATGATAATCGAAAGAGTTTTGTTAGCATTAAAATTGACTAGCCAATCTTCTGCCCACTGAGAAATAGTTTACAAATCAGCATTTAAACAGCCGCTACTTTTGGACACTCGGCAATGATATAAAGACTAGTATCATCTGCAAACAACCGAATAGAACAACCTATACGTTTAATTATATCATTTATACAGAGAAGAAAAAGAAGAGGCAAACGGTTTCGGTTATACTGCTACTATAGCTTGACAAATATCTGGGCCCGGTTGTTCAAAGCGTCGTTAGCTTAACGAGCTCGTTAAGGGTCATTTCGTTAACTGTTCTAGCGGATTCAATACACAATATTCTGGTATTTTTTGCTGAAAAAATGTGAGTAGCTTTTGCACTGCAAAAGCTACTCACATTTTTTCAGCAAAAGATTTCAGCATAATTGCGTATCACTCGATGTAAATTTTAACGAATCGTTAACTAACGACATCGTTAGCTTTGAACAACTGGGCCCTGGTCTCTACCCAAACTTTGCTTGGAATACTGACGAGTCTAGTAGTCGCGGTCACCCTATCCACATTATACTCCTTTTATCGAAAAGGAAAGCTCGGACATCGGATACTGAAAAATATAAGTGAAGATACCCGAGAAATGCCACAACCACGAAGCAAACCCTTCCCGAGGCACCAAAAGAAAGAAAGATGAGGAACAAATAATGACAAAACAAACGCCACATACGAAACCATCGACACATGATCAACAAAGAACTGCAACAGAGTAATCACCTCGAGATAGTCAGTAGGAATACTATTGGTTATGCGGTGTGCTTATGTTGTGTGTGCGTGTGTTTGGAGGGGTGGGGGGGGGGGCTTAAACCAGTTTTACTCGCGCGAAAACACACCCTTAATTCTGACGCAGCTCCAATTTACAAATATATTTTCCGCCCGCATAGGGGTCCTTTAGTTCATCTGTGAAACATCACAGTGAAACACATATCATCACAAATCACTGCAATAAATCAAAGCAAAGGGCTCAATGGGGATCTGGAGCCAGAACATAAGTAAACGACAGACAGGACCGCGATGGGCACGACCACAGACATTGACAGTTAAGCCCCAACCTTTTGAATAACACTGAGGAGAAAGCATCATTTAATCTGAGAACCAACTCATGACGTGCAACTGAAGAGGCATTACGAAAACACGCCTATTCAAATATATAGAAAAAAATTACCACCAAAAAAATGAGAATTTTCAGATAAAAACTTCTGATATTTTTCTTATTTCTGCTCAAAATATAGATTGTGTGTATTCGTTAGAACCGCCTCGACGAGGCGGTTCTAACGAGTACCCACAATCTTTGTTTTGAGCAGAAATAAGAAAAATAATGTATACCCCTGTAAACCCCAGTTTTACTATGTAAAAGTGAGGTTTAAGGGGGTCTAAATTATACAGGCATGTTTTCGTGATGGAAACAGTTATCAACTATAATTGGGTTAACAATCATGCATGCAGTTTGCTGCAGAACATCAATGATATAACCTATCTTTCTGTAGCGAGAGGCAATCATTTTAGATTGTTCTCGAAAATTCAGGTTTGCCAACAACCTTACCTGAATTTATAGACAAAGTCATCATAAAACCTCAGGTTCCGACAGACACTCTTGCAGAAGTGTTTTCAATCCAAATTATATTCCGAACGACAGCGATAAAACTTGGAAACTGTTTTACGGTACCCATGCTTAAGAAGTTTAGTAGTTAAAATTTTATTTCGATGATTAAAAACGCTGACTTGACCAGATGCTCTCTTTGCATTACACTTCTTTTTACAAATAAAGGATCTTATATGAGTGGGCATTTCATATGAAATCTATGAAAAGAGCCCTAGGCGATTTTCATAAATTTCGTATGAAATCACCACGAATGTAAGATTCTGATTATCATATGACTTAAACTTTACCACTCTCTGGGCATTTTCAGCAGACGACAAAATGATGTTATTTTTCTTATTTTTCCCAGTAAGGAGACAATTTGCATGAAATGTCAAATCCTGTCTTCTGAGAAAAATAAGAAAAAATATTTCAAAATGTCGTCTGCTGAAAATTTTACCCAGAGTGCTAAGCGTTAAACTGCAGTAGAAGTTAAACATTGTCATGACGTTTTGCGCCAGTAGCCAAGTAATGTAATGTGTGGTCATATTTTTATGACATGACATTGTCAGCTGAATAATAGCGACATCATAATATGGCGCGCCATGAGAAAACGTGTCTTCCGGCATATGTGGATAGCCAAGGCCCAGATCAGCCTGCACATTCGCACAGCTCGATCAGGATCTTTACTTTTCGCTAACAAAATCATTTGACACTATAAAATATATCAATGGAGAGCAAATGCCCGCATGAGAATTTGCGCATGAGCGGTATTAATCTGAATTGGTGCATTTTAGGGTTTAATAATGTTCGAAAACACCTTTTCACTTGATGTAGCCTAATTATGACGAAAGGCTGAAATGTTGATAATTCTTGTATTATTATGATAAAGCTAAAATAAGAACTTTTCAAGGTAAGACTATAATCACAATTTGCCAAGACAAAACTGTGTAATATTAAATTCATATTATTCAATTATTACTCTTTCTCATATTTGCCGTGTTTCAACCTTCTATTTAGTGCCACCCCATTTCTGTGAGGTGGTGCACAAGGGGTTTTCTGCCCTTTCGACAGCATTTCAAGTACATCGCACTGTTCTGTCTGTCCACACCTTGAACGACCTCCTCTGAAACCCCCTCAGGACACCCCTGGTCCAATTTTCTTTAAACTTCATGTGGAGCCTTCTGTTAAAGGCGGATTGAAAATTTGTACAAATGTTTACGATCCAGTAAGTAAGATGGCCGCCATACCCGTATATGGTAAAAACATCTTCTCCAGAACCAAGAAAGCTTTGAGGCTGAATTTTGATATATAGCCTTGTTATTATTGAGGCCGTCCCAGTGGTTTGGGGAATAGGGAACAAGGCTATTTATTTCAGGAGAACAAGGGTACAAAAGTCTAAAACTGAAGGGAACAGGGGAACAAAGGCAATTTTGGGGAACAGGGAATATAGAAAATCAAGATTTTGATTTTGGGGAACAAGGGAAAATGCCGACTTTTTTCAGGGGAAAAAGTGAAGGACTTTAAAGCTTTTTTAAAAGCTATTCTTGTGATAGATAATCAGTTGTGTCAGTATGTCAGGATTATGGATTTATTTTACGTGTTTATAATACGTTCTGCAGGAATATAGAACAATAGAACATATATGTTCTGCTTAAAACTATATCGAACCGTTATCGGTCCGACAGGGTTCCTATCGGGGTAAATAACGGTTCGATAAAGATTTAAGCAGACTGCTAGCTGGGATATTTTATTCTGAAATGGGCTACGTGTAAAAACGTCTTTCCAAAACATACCCAAAGGAGAGTAGTGATACTATCAAATTCATAAACTTCAGTGCATATACTAAAAGAACCCGTTTACAAATTCTAAAGCACGTGACGAAAAATCAGTACTACAGTGAACCTTCGTTGCAACAGCAGCATTTGTTCCCGAAGATTTTGCCATTAAAAGGAATTTGCTGTTGTAAAGAATCCTTAATGAGCAGAATGATATGTAAGAAATGCCTTGCTTTATTCATATTTTCTCTGAGAACATACGTCTTGGATATTTGTTAGAATCGATTCAGTGAGGCGGTTCTAACGACTATTCAAAACATATGTTTCTTGAAGTATTAAATACAATGTTCTTGCATATTTTTTTATCATTTTCCGCCTCTTGAGCGAAGGTATTGTACCAGTCAAATTACTATTATAACGACTTTTTTTTTCGTTATATCGAGTGTCTCTTTAAAGAGGTTTCACTGTATATGTAGTAACTAAAAGCAAAAGTAGCAATAAATTGGGCAAAGAAAAAAATAATAATGAGTACTAATAACACTAACTATGAGTATGCGGGTGCTGACATTAAGGAAGGTGCACAACGATTAAGTAAAACAGATGAAGAAAAAAAATAAAGATCACAAGGAAGATGAAATATTAGTAAATGACAATGAAGTCGTTATTAGAGAATATAAAGGTATAGCCATTGGAACGAAGAACATGGATGCAATAGAGAATATGACAATAAGAGAAGACGACGTATTTGTGGTCACGTTTCCAAGATCAGGTAGTGTCTCTGTTTTCTTTCGCTTCCATGCAGTTATATACACAAGGGCTGTTCGGAAAGTTCGCGGAATTCCTCTATATTCTCCTTAATTTAACATATATCTAATAAAACACACACACACACACACACACACACACACACATAAAATAATGAAATAAAATTATATAGTTTTCCTTGAAGCTAAGTCTTCAGTATCAATCTCCGAGGTATCAATTTTGTACAATAAACAATGCCAAAATACAAACAATATTAGAACATCGGTATCTTTACCTCGGGCGATCAATAGTCGTGATATCAACATTTATATATAGGTTCGTCTGTCATTACTGACAATGACCAGTCCTAATGAAATGTGTGAAGTGCTATTATTTGTGTGTTCTAAGATGGCTGATGAGACTAATCTTAGCTCTAAACTGCCTGTTGCAGATAGAACAAGATAGGTCTGAGGAGAAAAGCTCTGTTGGTGATGTCTTAGCTCTGGTTTTCCGCTGCACACGATTCTGCTCGGCTTTACTGATTCTTTTCGCTTCGTATTCGCCAGCACCCCTTCTTATGAGGCCTCGCCACTTTGTTCGATCCTGTGCAATCTGTTCCCACGGCTCTCTAGGTATGTTGAAGTCTTTAAGCGAGGCTTTGAGGGTGTCCTTGTATCGCTTCTTCTGACCACCATGGGAGCGTTTTCCTATCTATAGTTCTCCATATAGGATTTTCTTTTGCAAACGTTCATCATCATCAGGCATTCTGGTAACATGGCCTGTCCATTTTAACTGTGCCAATTTCAGAAGAATATGTACACTCTGCATCCCTGTCCTTTTCAGGACTTCTATGTCTGGAATCCTGTCGTGCCACTTGATCTTCAGAAGCTTTCTAAGACAGCTTGTATGGAAGTGGTTCAGTCTTTTGGCATGCCGTTGGCAAACTGTCCAAGTTTCGCATGCGTATAATAGTGTTGGCAGCACCACGGACTTGTATACTTTCAGCTTTGTGTCAAATCTGATTCCACTTAGGTCCCAAATACTTCCATGTAGTCGGCCAGATGCTGCACTAGCTTTGGCAATCCTGGCATTGACTTCATCATCAATGTGCACAACTCTAGACAGTGTGCTTCCAAGGTAGGTGAACTTGTCTACCACTTGCAATCGTAGACCTTTCACTGTGATGGTAGGCTCCTTGTAAGGCTTTCCAGGTGCTGGCTGATATACTACCTCAGTCTTTTTGATGCTGATTGTGAGATCATAGCTGTCACATGAATCGGATACTTGATCCACACCAATTGTGCATTTTGTCTTCTGTTGGAACACCCTTTGCCATGTCATCAGCAAAGAGGAACTCATCTAGCACCTCTGTCTGCACCTTTGATTTAGCTTGCAACCTTCTTAGATTGAAAAGTTTCCCATCAAAGCAATAACTAATAGGCATGCCATTGTCACCATCTTGGAAAGCATCTGTAAGCATGGCAGAAAACATCATGCTGACCAGTGTTGAAGCTAGTACACAGCCTTGCATAACTCCATTCGCACAGGGAATGGATCAGAAAACTCGCCGTCATTTTGGACCCTTGCAATGTATACCATCGTGGAACTGCTGTACCATTGCTATAAAGTTGGCAGGACAGCCAAACATTGCCATAATTTTCCGAAGTCCCTCAAGACTGACTGTGTCAAATGCTTTGGTAAGGTCGACAAAGGTCACGTAAAGGTCCACATTCTGTTCCTGGCTTTTCTCTTGAAGCTGTCTTGCTGTGAAGAACATGTTTGTTGTTCATCTGTCTTTCTTGAATCCACACTGGCTTTCTGGTAAAAGCCCTGACTGTTCAAGATGTTCATTCAATCGATTCGGTAGGATTCTATCAAGGATCTTCCCAGCAATTGACAATAAAGAGATGCCTCGATGATTGTCACAGACTTAAGGATTCCCTTTCCTTTTGAATAGGTGGATAATTGTTGCATCCTTGAATTCTTGAGGGATGGTTTCTTTTCTCCACATAATGTGAAATAACTGTCAGTTTCTCTGCAACTGGAGGACCCCCTCTGCTTTGTAGATCTCTGCAGTTTTGCATCTGATCCTGGAGCCTTACCAGATGACAGGAGTTTTATTGCTTTCACTGTTTCAAAGACGGCTGGGAACTCATCAAGCAACGGATTACATTCCACCTGTGGTAGTCTGTTGATAGCTGCATCATTGCTAGATGATGGCCGATTAAGGACACCATCAAAGTGTTCAATCCATCTTTTCAAGATAGCTTCTTTGTCAGTCAGAAGACTAGTTCCATCTGCACTAAGGAATGTGGTGGTTCTTGAGCTCTGGGGACCATGTATTGTCTTGAGTGCACCAAAGAACTTCTTCATATCCTTTCTGTCTGCAAAGGACTGTATTTCATTAGCCTTTTTGCTCAGCCAGAAGTCTTGCATGTCTCTGAGCCTAGTCTGGACTGACTTACATATGTTTAAATAGGCAGTTTTACTAGATACTGAGCTGGTATTTCTGAGGTATGCCTTGTGGTTTTGGTATTTCTCTTCAAGGAGTCCCTGGATTCCTTTGTCATTCTCATCAAAACAGTCTTGGTGTTTGCGAGATACTGGTCCTAGGGATTCCATTGTTGAAGAGTGAACGGTGTCTCTGAAGACTGTTCAGCTCTCATCTACATCTTCTGAACTGTGTTCCAGTGCATATAAATGGCTGCAGATATCATTGACGAATACTTGCCTCTTGCTGTGTTGTTTCAGCTTGGAGACATCTAATCTCTTTGGCACTTTCTTGCTTTGTGGTCGTCGTACAGGCTGAATGCGCAGGTTGAGTTTGCTGACAACAAGCCTGTGATCTGTCCAACAGTCTGCACCACACATAGTCTTTGTCACTCTGACATCCTGTCTGCCCTTCCTTCGCACTATGACATAGTCAATGAGATGCCAGTGTTTGGAGCGAGGGTGCATCCATGATGTCCATCTGCGAGTTGGTACACGGAAGACTGTGTTGGTGATCAGTAGTTCATGCTCTACACACTTCCTTAAAAGAAGGAGGTTATTTCTGTTGCACTTCCCTACTCCTTCAGTTCCAATCACTCCTTCCCAGGTTTGGTGGCCTGTGCCCACTCTGGCATTGGTCCCCGAGGAGGATGAGTTTGTCTGTCCGGAATGCAGCAGAAATCACAGAATCCAGATCATCATAGAACTTGTCTTTAACCTCATCTGGGTTGGTCATTGTGGGTGCATAGGCACTTAACGTTTACAACCTATTCGAACTGTTTAGGGCGTTTGCCTTTTGCGGATAGTAAACATGGCTAGCGAAAATGTACCTTCTAGAAAATGCGAAAAACAAAGATTCAGATCCTCCTGCCCATGCACACAGTCCAATCAGTGTCTTTGCCATTCGTTGATATATTCTACAGCATTCAATGATTCTATTTATAAGCGGACAGAGAAGGCCCAGATCAGCCTGCGCTATTCACAGGCTGATCTATACCTTCGTTGTTCACACACATGAAGGCCACAATGACACGTTTTCAGTTTTGTTTTTGTTTTTTTGTTTTTTTAGGCACTACCCTGGTGCAAGAAATGACTTTCTTGATTTCCACTGGTGCCTTCGAAGCAGCCAATAGCATGGTCTTGGATGAAAGATTTCCTTACTTGGATTTCGACCTTAGAGGACCACAATTCCCCCACTATCGCGGAGTGACGTTCATAGAAGAAAAGCCCTCACCTAGATTTGTCAAGTCACATCTGCACTATTTCATCCTGCCTCGACAACTACGTCACGGCAAAGGAAAAGTGAGTAAACTTTTAAACCTTTCATCCCTCTTTCTGAAATGGACTCTTCCATCTTTAAATTTGGACACGTCTATTCTTTGTAAATAATGGGTTAGTCAATGATTATTAAAAAGGTAGAAATTCAGTGTAGATCCTGATGAGATGGCTCATTATGAACAATCTCATCTGGATCTACACTGTATCTGTACCTGTCTTGCAGGTTTGAAGGTTAACCCATTTCACAATTAATAAATTCCCCCTACACTATATATTGGAAAAGTCGACTCTCAGTTTTATCCTGCAGAAAAATGGCTAAACTATATGCAAACATTGGAGACCCAGATCAGACGCCGCATTCTGCGACGTCTGATCTGGGACTGCAGTGTTTGCAAAGTATCTTTCTTGGGTCTCCAGACTAAACTGGGATAAAGTAGACCTTTTATCTTTTTCAATTGATTTTTACTATATCTTTTCAAATATTGAATTTATGGAAGCATGGCCATAATGAAAGTTGTTCTAAAGAGATCAACACGTGACTTTTTATTAGAGAATGTTTTTTTCATATGGCTATAGTTTGTTCTCTGATTAGATGGCGATTTTTCAAAGTAGGCTATCACATTTTTAGCATAGTTAGGTTCTGCCAATCATGCCATTGACAGATTAATGTATGAACAGCCCACATCAAATGAGCCGTAACGTGAGAAAACGTACCTTCTGATGACATGTGCGCCCACAGAAGACTCAAATCAGCCTGCGAATCCGTGCAGTTGAATCAGTCTTCGTTGTCCGCATGAAGGAACTGCACCTTTGGCTATATAAAATGCCCCCCTCCCCCTCCCACCCCCAGTGAAGATTCTGATCAGATTGCGCGAATCTCTTCGCATTTCATGTCAGAAAAATAAGCTAACACAGCTTCAAAATTATTACTAACTTGTATTTACAAGATAAACGAAACAGAATACCTATTAGGGCAGCAGCGTGAATAAAAAAATGTACCTTCGGATAAGTGTGCCCAACGAAGACTCAGATCAGCTTGCATATCCGCAAAGTGTAATCAGAGTCCTGGCTGTTTGCCTGAAGACATACTAGTGCGCTGGCTATCCAAAAGCGCACAGAGATGACTGATGGTACTGTGTTGATGCGCAGGCTGATCTGAATTAGCTGGACGCACATGTCCTAAGGTAAATTTTCGCACTTTGCGGCTAAATTATTTGTATGGCAGTGTTAACCCATAAAGCGCCCAGCTACATCGAGACGATATTCTATTATTATTATTATTATTATTATCATAGAAAGTAATACTTGGAATTTCATGCCGGTCGACTGCTAGGCTGATTTTTGCTTAGGAAATACAAAAAAAAAAAAATCAGTATAGATTATTCACATAAACATGAAAATTGAAGTATACCAAAGTTTATGGGAAAAATATTTATAGGGACTCGTGACTATACAATTGTCAATATATATGAGCCTGAAATATTCAAACATTGTTTTCGTGTATTAATCTTTACCACTCAATGGACTAATTCAGCAGACGACAAATTGATAATATTTTCTTATTTTTCCCGGAAAATAGGCTTTGACATATCATGCAAATTGTCTCCTTAGGAGACAAGTTGCATGAAACTTCAAAACCTATTTTCTGGGAAAAATACGAAATAATATTTTAAAATGTCGCCAGCTGAAATTTTTACCCAGTGTGCTGAGCGTTAAACACATTTTTATTCACATATTATCTCTTTCTATGAAACATAATGCCATGATAATGCTGTTTGTTTGTTTATTTATTTTTTTCTCTTATTTCTCCATAAAAAAGTGGGCTATGGGTACACACTAGAGGCACTCATAACATGTTTTTTATGGATAACTGTAGGATATTATCCCAGAATTATCACAAAATACTACACCTTAACAAGTCTACTGAGAAGACGACTAAAATGACATTCAAAGGTTAACGTGTCGTTAAACAAGAACCCAGCTGAAACAGTTGTTTTTTTGTTGTTGTTGTTTTGTTTTGTTTTTGTTGTGTGTGTGTGTGCAGGCGTGCGTGCATGCGTGCGTGCGTGTGTGTGTGTGTGTGTGTTATTTGTCCATTTTTGAACAACAGTTTCTTCAAACGATGAATAAGTAATTACAATATCTTCATTGTTCGCTTAATTCTTGGGAATATTTCGGCCATAAGGCCGACACGTTCCCAAGAATTTTTAATTTTGTTTTTCTTTCTTCAGATTATCTATGTGGCAAGAAATCCCAGAGATGCATTAGTTTCGTATTACAAACTACAGAGATGGTTTGGATTTGAAACCAGAACTTTTGAACAGTTTTTCGAAGATTTCGTGGTTGGAATGGATAGTAAGTTTATTACATGTATTTGTGTATCTCTTTTGCAAATACGAAAACCCTTGTTATCTTAACCCATTTTGGACAATAAACTCCCCCCACACATTATATTGCACCCAGGGAAACCCGATATCGGGATATCGGAGGTTGCGAGATTTCCGAGGTAAACAAATGACATCATCCAGCGACAGGGTATGTACTTATCCATTTTTGATAGCTTATATCTTAATCATTTGATAAAAAAGCTGAGTTGCTCGTTCTAGAGACATAATAATGAATATGTTAAAGCAAATATTTCCTTTCTCAGCTACTTTGTGAAGGTGAAAACGGCATTTGAACCGAGACGATCTATTTTTCATCTCATTTTTTGCCTTTTCGACGGCTACCAGCCCGATCATGGTAAATGACATGTTAGTTTATTATTGTCCAAGGATGGATTTATCTTTTCTTCGATTGTCTTCATAGTTGTTTCAGTTTATCAACAAAAAATAACGCCTCCGGATGAAATTTAAAGCAAGTACTAGCGAAATTTTGGATAACGGAATATTCGGAGGTACATTAACACATGATGCTGTGGATCTCGGAGGGACTGTTGCTGGATTTCGGAGGCACTGAAAATTGACGGAGTGAGTTCTGTCTAAAAAAGCAATATAAATTAAAACCTGCTCGCACAATATGGTGCTAAGCCTGTGAGCAAATACTAGTGTCTCGTTTTGTAGCAATTTTAATAGGGTTTGATTGGTTTGAAGGAGAGTTTAATGTAATAATACTACTAGAACCAATGCCATTACGTTTAAGAACTTATATGCAATAAAACAGCTTTTCGCTGCAAAAATGATATTCTGAATGTGAAACGTGATATTTTCCTACCTAAGTTTCGATTGGAATGTTGATTTTGGAAACTCGTAAGAACCGCAGCGCCGATGTGGTGCCAACGAGTGCCATCAGATCAGAAATAATAAACGTAACGTTACCACTGTAAATCTATGATATATCAATTATTTATAGCAATATCCCAACTCGGCACAATATTCACCAATATCAGTACAAAACCTCTATAATAAAGTTAACAACAGGTGCTTATTCGTCCATCGGGCTGACATTTGTATATCTAATTACAAGAGCCTATCTATTTTCTTATACTGAGTCGTTCATATTTGACCATTATCTGTGTTAGGTGGGTCGCTAAATTTAGAATTTAGCAACAACAATAATAATAACAATAGTAATAATAATAATCACACGATGAGCTCTTTAAAAATGTTTACAATCTGTTAAGAAGCATACCTCGGAGTCCCAGTCTATACCATACGGGCTTTCAACTCCTCTGTTGTCTACAAATCTTTAGGACAGTCCGCTTATCTAGGTTTTTAAGCAGCAGCCAGAAAAATTACACATTCCCCTGTAATCCCATTTTCCTAAGTGAGATTTGCAAGGGGTCTTCACCGCATAAATTTGCTAGCGTGATATAATAATTATATGAGTTGTTTTGAGTTGTATCGAGGAGACCTTTGTCATTTTCATTTGCTATCAATAGAAAACATTGCAGATTTTGTAACGTGTTCTTCCATACGCGCTGGGCGCGCGCGCGCGCGCGCGCGCGCGCGCGCGCGTGTGTGTGTGTGTGCGTGTGTGGTGGTTGGGGATGGGGTGGACAAATTTATTCAAAATCAAACAGATGGGGTGGGGGGGGGAGGGGGGAGTTGGCGAACGTAGCCCCCATTGTGGACAAATTATTTAAAAAAATCAAGCAGATTTTAATCGAAAACACAGGTTACACCCCTAATTTTTGCCCCTTAATCGACATTTTCTGAGCATTTGCACGTCTCCATACGGTCACACCATCCCCGTTTCAAAACCCACGGCCGTGGGTTTTTAAGCCTAAATTAAATGTAAGTGAAAAATCCATGGAGTGTCTGACCTACCAAACGATGAAACGAGACCTGTACCCCTTTCGGGCCAATTATTTTAAAAATCATGCAGGTTTGGCCTTAAAATAACTTTACATTCCTTAATTTTGCATCTCCCATCGGCATTTTGTTGGCGTCTGTGCCCCCTTTAAGAATAGCCAAGAATTCACACACCCGCCCCTTCCATTTCAAAAGTCTGTGTATAGGCCTGGAAACTCGCCAAAGGCACAAAACGTTGTGATGAACAAATATGAAAACACGCAGAATGAAATTTTCATATCTTAAAAAATAAAAACTTTTCAGAAAGAAAACTGTTAATTTTCGTATTATTTTTTTTTCATCGTGGTGGTTCTAACGATAACCAGCAACCTATGTTTTAGAGCAGAAACGACGTGGTTCTTAAGAGTACTTCAATACATATTTTAGAGCAGAAACAAGAAAAAAAAAATAAAAAAAGATTTATAGCCCTGCAATCCCCACTTTTTCTATGTGAAGTCGTGTTTTTTACCGGGGTTTTCATCACGATGGCTGGTTATCTTGATGTTTTATCTTGATAAGTCTATGGCACATTATTTCATTTATTCTTTGCCAGTCAGCATAAACGCTTTGTTCGCTTGCTACATGCCACTCCTGACGATTCAGGTAACCGTCTTCAACATATTAAACCAGGCAAGATCACGTTTCAGAAAAGATGTAGCCGTTTTAAGAAGAACGCAAAATTTCCTTTCCTCCGATATCCCGTTATCCAATATAAATCTGTCCTCCGACATCTCTGCATCATACCTCCGACATCCTGTTACCAATAAATATGACAACAACCCTAAAGAAATCTAAAAAATCTGCCACTTTAGTATTTTTTTTCACATCTGCTATTTCTTGTATAATTTATAGAAATGTTCTAGATTATACAGACATACATACTCAATGAAAAAGCTTTACAGGATAAAAGCTATAAACAAGTGAAAATGGAATTTGGGTGAAAAACAATGAAATTTCCTTTTCAAACGTGATTTTGAATAAATAGGAGGATACTTTATATTGAAATTACATTTTCATATATTAAACTATTCAACTGAGAAAATATAAGTTACGTTGCTTATCCTCCAGGAGTACTTTTTTGATCATTAAAAGAGGATAAGTACATACACTGTCGCTGGATGACATCATTTGTTTTCCTCCGAAATCTCGCAACCTCCGATATCCCGATGTCGGGTTTCCCTGGGTGTATTGGAAGAGTTCAATTTCAGTTTTAGATATGTCAGGCTATGTGATTTAGTGTGATTACTAGTTTGACCACAATCAGGGATAGCGGTTTTCAACTCTATAAATGATAACCCAGCGGGCAAATGACGTTTATGCGATAACGTCGCACCAAGGTCTATAGAACGTCAGGGCCCAGTTGTTCAAAGCGTCGTTAGCTTAACGAGCTCGTTAAGGGTCATTTCGTTAACTGTTTTAGCAGATTCAATATACAATATTCTGGTATTTTTTGCTGAAAAATGTGAGTAGCTTTTGCACTGCAAAAGCTACTCACATTTTTTCAGCAAAAAATTTGAGTATATTTGCGTATCACTTGATGTAAATTTTAACGAATCGTTAACTAACGACGTCGTTAGCTTTGAACAACTGGGCCCAGATGTCTCAAATCTATGCTAAAAGAACACAGCAGTTCCAAATTATATGAATAGAATTTTCAGTGGCCTTCTTTAGCAAAGGAGATGATTTAACGTGAATGGATACACTGGCGATTTTACTGCCATTTTTTCAAAGGAAGACAATGGTTGCACACAGGAATTGGATGCCTAAGCATTTAAATTCTTTGAACAATGAGGGCTATTCTTAAAGGAAAGAAATGGCACCCAGATGGAGCAAATGTTTCCTTTAGGAGTTGCCCTTAGTAAAAAGGCAGGTAAACTTCCATGCCATTTTTTATTTCCTTTGTTGGTGTATCCATTTTCCTTTAGGGTACTGGATGCATTTGGTAGATTTTCCGCCATTTCCACCAGGGGAGATAACATTTTTGACTTCCTGTTTGCTTTCCTGCACACCAATCACTTTTTTCGTAAAGGTGGCTACCAGAAGAGTAAACTCTTTCCTAACACAATTTTGACAAAGTTGCCCCCACCCCCTTGAAAGTATATCAATTTCCCATAATTTCGGAATTCTGAAGGACAGCAAATAAAACATAACATATTATGAGGGAAATGAAGAAGAAATTCAACCATTATTTATTTATTTATTTATTCATTTCAGTATTGTGGGGACCATACTGGTCTCATGTAAAAGGATTCTGGGAGCAGAGAAATAAGCCTAACATTCTCTTCCTTAAATTTGAAGATATTACTGAGGTACAATATACTACACACACTATATGGGCCGCATCAAGCGAAACAAGTGCCTATGAACATGCGCACAATGCACATTTAGGTCATCCTGCACATGCGCAAAGTATCATCCGGAAATTTGCTCCCCATTGATACATTCTGTAGTATCATATATCTCTGTTGGCGCATAGTGAAGGTCCTGATCAGACTGCGTGTATGCTCAGGCTGATCTGGGCCTCCACTGTCCAAATAGGCCTGAAGACATATTTTCGCATGACGCGGCCTATATTTAGCACCACTTTTAAGACTGATACTTTTGGCCGGTTCTAATAGTTTAACCCATTGTAGACTGAATAGACTCTCCCACACTATATACTGGAAGAGTCCAATTTCAATTTTAGGTATGTCCGGCTATGAGATTTACATATTCCTAGAGAAAAATGGCTAAACTATTTGCAAACAGTGGAGATCCTGATCAGACGCTGCGTTCTGCGGCGTCTGATCTGGGTCTGCACTGTTTGCCAAATACCCTTTTACGGGTCTCCCGACTGCAATGGGTTAAACGGGCATGCGCCAGACTATAATAACGGCTGATTTTGATGTGTGATTTCCAAACTTTCAGAAAGCCGATGGATCGTGACAGTTTATATTGAAAATTATATCCAGAAAAGTAATTTTCTGAACACTGTGGAGTAATTTTTACAATTAATTGCAAAGACAGCAAAATACAGTCGACTCTCGTTATCTCGAATTCCAAGGGACTCTCTGAAACACTTCGAGATATCCGTACCTCGAAATATCAGAGTCGCAGAAGTGGGAAAAACAATAAATCGAACAACCTCATTTAACAAATGAATATGTAATTTGACTCCTGAAGTTAGAGGCATATTGAAAATATTGTGGAAAAGAGGAGAAATTGCTCCTTAGGAGCAATTTCTCCTCTTTTCCACAATATTTTGTTACCTGTTCTTAGATTTCCATGTTAAAACAGGGACCAGAATTTCACTTCGAGATAAGCTGTTATTCGAGATAACGAGAGTCGATTGTATGTGGGCACATGGCGATTATAGGGCGTCGCATTAACATGGATGCAATGTGATGACGTTGCATCGACGTTGGTGCGGTGTTGTCTTAATGTAAAGAGTCCGCTGGGAAGGATATTATCAGGTTTTTACAAAGGCACAACTCTAGAAAAAAAAAATGAGATTTTTTTTCAAAGTTAATTAGATAATCTACTCATCATCCCTAATAAGCTTACCAAGTTTCAAGACCCTAGCTCAAATAGTTTTTGAGATATTCTATTATGTCCGTCAAAAATGGGACATAACTGTGGAACTACAAGTTCGACGGATTCAAAAATACGGATCATTTTATTTCCCATCCTGATTCCATATATAATCTATCTATATGGGAAGTGTGTCGGACGAACGATCCAAAAGCAATATTCCCTACCAACTTCTTCGAAGTTGGGGGCATAAAAACAAGGGCTGGTACTATCGGCAGCTGTCCTTTTTAAAGCCACTTCTTGTGTACAGTTGTCTTTTTGTCCCCCGAAGAAAAGTGGAGGGACACTGTTTTTGGCTTTCCGTGGTGCGTGGTTCCGAATGTTTAGTAGGTATCTTGTCCCCTTAACTCCTCTCACAGTTTTTGTCCGATCCTTTTGAAACTTTACAGGTGCTTTAAGGATGGTCTGAAGATATGCATGTGTTTTTTTCAGAATCCTGAAATTATTTTTTATCACTTTACACATTTTGAACTCAGACATTTTTTAGTTCTAATATTACAGAAGTCTATTGGGGGTAGGTACCTTGTCCCCTTAACTCCTCCCACAGTTTTTGGCCGATCCTTTTGAAACTTTACATGGGCTTTTAGGAGGGCCTGAAGATATGCATGTGGATTTTTCAGAATCCTGAAATAATTTTTTCTTATTTTTTCTGAATTTTAACTTAGACATTTTTTGAGATCTAATATTACAGGTGTATAGGAGTAGGTACCTTGTCCCCTTAACTCCTCCCACAGTTTTTGGCCGATCCTTTTGAAACTTTACATGGGCTTTTAGGATGGCCTGAAGAAATGCATGTGGTTTTTTCAGAATCCTAAAATAATTTTTATCACTTTTTCCGCATTTTTAACTTAGACATTTTTTTTAGTTCTAATACTACAGAAGCGTATAGGGAATAGGTACCTTGTCCCCGTAACTCCTACCACAGATCTAAGCCGATCCTTTTGAAACGTTACAGGTGCTTTAGGATGGTCTGAAGATATGCATGTGTTTTTTTCAGAATCCTGAAATTATTTTTTATCACTGGTTTCCTGCTTCAATACTTATGTAAGTGATACAGGACCAATGGTCCTCTGGTTATCTTACCCATTTTTAACACCTCAAATAAAAATAAGGCGAAAGGGGGGGAGGGGGGGGCGCATAGATTCCCTATGGAATTTGCTTGTTTGTTTCTGTTCACCGGGCCCGGCAACATTCTTTCGTCAAGATTGATCACGAAATATACGAGTCATTCTGTCCCTTCCCCCGATTCTAGAAGGGCTGTTGTCATTTTCTGGCGAAAGAATGTGCACAAGAACTGCTTAGATGACGAAGCATGCCCAGGAAAGTGTAGTTAGGTAAACTTACCTGCTCGACATGACCTTAATACTGGGCCGCTAAATTCCAAACCAAACCAAACCCGTTTATAAAACACAGATTATGTTTTCAAACTGCAGATTCTGGAAAATACCGACTAACGAATCTCCACTATATTCTTTTAGGATATGACAGCGGCGGCAAATCAGATCTCCTCTTTTCTTGGTAAATCAAGGACGGATCTAGAAATTGCAAGAGTTGTTGAACATTGTCAGATACAGAATATGAAACAAAATACTTCTACAAACTGGACATATGTTGAAAAACAACAGAAAACAGATAAGAGATTTGGGTCTTTTATAAATAAAGGTAGTGGTTTCCAAGTCAGCATTCTGCTGCATTCTGTTTAAGTCTATATCGGACTGTTATCCGATACAGATTTAAGCAGAATGCTAGCTGGGTAAATAATCCATATACCATATTTAAGAGAGTCTTATATGAAGAGTCTCAGTGAAACCGAGACTCTGATTTTCGTTCTTGTGTGTGTGTGCGTGTGTGTGTGTGTGTGCGTGTGTGTGTGTGTCTGTGCGTGCGTGTGTGTGTGTCTGATCAGAATCTTCACTGAGCGCATTTTAGATAGCCAAGGATGCAAAGTTTATTCATGCGGACGGCGAAGACCCTGATCAGACTGCGCGGATGCTGATTTTAGCCTTTGTTAGGCGCACATATCAGAAGGTAATTTTTCTCACGTTGCGGCTACAATAAGTATAAGTACACGTGAGGAGCTACGATGTCCTATAATATTTCTGGGCCCAGCTGTTCAAAGCGTCTTTAGCTTAACGAGCTCGTTAGTGGTCAAAACGTTAACCGTTCTAGTAAGTACGATATCTAATTCACAGGTATTTTTGCCGAAAAAAAGTGAGTAGCTTTTGCAAATAACATTTATACAGCAAACATATTAGCATATATGCCATATTTAATGATCAAAGTTTTAACGATACGTTAACTAACGACATCGTTAGTTTTGAACAACTGGGCCCTGGTAATTAAGACAAAGTCCTTGCCCTTTACATCTTAGATCAATTTAGTGAAGGTAGAATTTTTCTCGCCTATGATCGTTAAGGCTGTCTTAATTTACAAATGCATTTGAGCTTCTTCATGCTAAAACAGTGTTTTTGTTCGTGATCGATACACGAACAGGGAAGGCCCAAGTTAGCCTCCACATCTGCGCAACCTCAGGGCCTTAGGGCCTTCGTTTTTCACAGGGGAGAAAGCCCGGCTGTCATAGAATCAAATGATGAAAAGCTGATCCCCGGGGCCAGACAGGGCAAATGAGCATGCTGATCTGGAGCTTGTGCCAAGACCCTTTTCTTCGTGATACGGTTCATCCCATTCGTGTTTTTTTTTTCAATGAATTTGAAAAAGAATGGCCATTTAGAGCAAATGAAGTGTCAAGAGTTCTGAGCCAGACTGGCTAGTTTCGGCCCATTAGGCTTCAACAGTGACCCTCAGATAAATTTTCAAGATCCCGGAGCGGGTTCAATGATCACAAAGGTCCAGAAAATTTAAACTGCACTATAGTGAAGTACGGACAGAAGCTTTACGGCCACCACGCGGAACTAAAATTAATTGTTGTGAAGATAATAGATTCTAAAAAGAATGACATTTGAAAGCAATGAACACACTCACAAAAACTAAAACAAATGAAATTTAATTTTTGGGACCAGACTAGTTTCGACCAATTAGGCCTCATTAGTGACCCTGGTAAAAATTTTCAAAATCCTGAATGGGTTCATGATCACAAAGGTCTAGAGAATATAGACTGCACTATAGTGAAGTACGGAGAGACATTTTACGGCCGCCTCACAGCACTAACACCAGCTGAAGCGAAGGTTAATAGATTCTTAAAAAGAATGACCATTGAAAGCGATGAACACACAAAACTAAAACAAATGAAGCGTTCAGTAATAATAATTTTTCATCATTTTGGCTTTCAGGTAAAATTGGAGATGTAGATGGGTTTTACACCGAGGAAATGCTTCGAAGACTCGAAAACAAATTCGAACAGGAATTTCGTGGCTCCGGATTGGTGTTTCCGTCGTTTCCAGACAAAGATCATCCGGGTTATCAGTGATTCTTGAACATTTAACCCTTAAAGCCCCAGTCACAACTATTGTCGTCTGCTTTGTCATCTGCTTGTGATTTTAAAAGTCATTTTTGCAAACAGTGTGGACCCAGATCAGTCTGATCAGGGTCCACACTGTTTGCCTGTATGCAAAAATAGGTTTGAAAAGTCTGCAAGAATATTCAGCAGACGACATAAACAGACGACATTTTCAGATGCAGTTTTTCTTGGCGCTTTAAGAGTTAAACTTTATTTTTCTCTGAGCTAATTCAGCAGACGACAAATTGATGATATTGTTTCTTAATTTAGCCAGAATATAAGATGTGACATTCCATGCAGATTGTGTCCTTAGGAGCCTAAAGTTTAGTTGCAGTAGAAGTTGCTCAGGTTATAAAGTTAAATACGTATTCTTGGCGGTGATTCGTATGAAGCCTTGCCCACTTATTGTTTGGTATGTAACAGTCATTTGAAAGTCAGACCCCTCCTGAGCCGGAGATAGTGGAGACTTAGCAGGACCATGATTAAACCTCCGAAGTGTACAGGCAGTGCCGGAGTTATAATTTCCCGCAAAAATAGCCAGGAGAAAATAGCCGGGCTTTTAGCAGAAACTAAGTTTATCGGGACATAATACATTGTATTCGCCGGGATTTAACTTCTCGCATGAATCGAAATTTCGTTTCTTCATGTTCTTCATCTTGGCAGGCAAGAGCCAATTCGAGAGGAAGTTGAAGAATATTGCGCTAAATATTGCCATAGGTAAGAAAGCTTGCCAAAATCGACAAGTTCACTTGTTGTTCTTCATTTTTGTCAACCCCGGCGGACAGGATCTTTTAGCAAGGAATTTATCATTTTACCATAAATTTGGCCCCGCAGTGCAAGGCCTTTAGCAGGACTTTGCAAACTGAAAAGTAACCCTTGTCATGCTGAATAAATTAAGATGCCACGCCCACTTCTAATATTCAGCTAATCAGACTACTTGATCTGGATTGTTGCTACAAATTCACATACTTAATGGCAAACAGTGCGGATCCAGATCAGTTCAGAAGCCAACTGATCTGGATCTGCAGTGTATGCAAAGGCAGGATATATCCGGGTTCAGCAGGACAAGGGTTTTTTATTAAAAGCCCCGCTAATCTCCGGTCCAGAAGGATCAAGGTCAACAAATGACTGGTGAATTATTGTATTCTACCAGCGTTTTAACTCTTAACATGCTAGGAAAATTTCAGCAGACGACATTTGGAAATATTTTCATATTTTTTTCCACAAAATAGGATTTGTCTTTTCATGCAAGCTGTCTCAGAAGACAGTTTGCATGAGATGACAAATCCTATTTCCTGGGGAAAATAAGAAAACTATCATCAATTTATCATCTGCAGAATTTGCCTCTAGTCATTGTATGATTGGTATTAAGTTTTACATTATTCTATTATCACCATCATTATCAATAAGAAAATAAAAACATCCTGGTCGTTGAAAACATTATTGTAGCCTCTGTATTCCCATTGTCATCGCCACATTGCATTTATTCAACGTCGCTTCAACGTCGATACGACGTCTTATTACAGTTCAGTAATCGATAAAAATAGCTAACATAGATTAAATTAACACTAAGTATTCTGGTAAAATATGTACAGACCACAAAATGAAATTTATTTTTCTCATTTTCCCCGCAAAACAGGGTTTAGCATTTAAAACAAATTCACTTATGAAATGTCAAACTCTCTTTTGCTGCGAAAAAATAAGCTGAAACCATATCACCAGTTTGTTGTTTGGAGATTTTGCCAAAAAAGTGTTATTAACCCTTTAAACGTTAAGATGATAATTTTGATTTTTTTTCTTATTTCAGAGAAAACAGGTTTAGGCATTTATGCGAATCGTCCGCTAAGTAAGCAGACGATTCACATGAAATGTCAATACTTGTTTTCTCTGAAAAATATATCAAAAAATAATAATTTAGAGTGTCGTCTGCAAATTTTGCTTGGCGCATTAAGGGTTAAAAGGGTAAGTAAAGATATAAAAATAAATCAGGCTGACATAGGTCTGATAAGTTGTTACGTACGAAGATCACTGATACTGGGTGACGTAGTGAGATTCACTCTTCATGAAAATGAAAGTAAGACACTAATTAATCTATTTGACTGACAGCCGGCTTTCACTCCAACTACAGTGGCTCGCTAAAACTAATGTTGCCCTTTTAAAATGAAACCGATAAAAATAGTCCATTAAAAATGTCCAAAACTTCTGAGCCTTTGTTGTTCGTGGTGGTGGTGGTTTTTATTTGTTTTTATTTATTTTTTATTTATACAGTATTTTCAGAGGCTAACAGACTTACTTTTAGCTCAAAAAGCCATTCTGCCACGCGGCCCCGTATAAATAAAGGTAAAACTGAACATAGAAGAATACAATGCAGAAACGTCGTTGTTGTTGCTGCTGCTACTGCTGCTGCTATTGTTGTGCGTGCGTGAGTGCGTGCGTGCGTGTGTGTCATTTAAAAAAAACTAGTCGTTTCTTTGCGTTTTTTTTTTAATAAAGAATTTGATTGCACGTTGCATGTAGTTATCTGGTGAGAAAATGTAGGGGGCAACTTCCTTAGTTCTAAAGTTTCTCAGAGCAAGACAGGCAAATGTTTGTTAATCTTTACCACTCTCTGGACAGACGAAAAAAAGGATGATATTTTTCTTATTTTTCCCAGGAGAATAGACTTTGACATTTCATGCGAATTGTCTCCTAAGAGTAAAGACGGTAAGAGTGAGTTGATACCATACATGGCAGAAATAACTTTAAGCAGTAAAAATAGACTGAAGAAATACACATAGTAAGCTAGTTATATACCACATCTAAATTAATGCTTAGTATGCTGGCTAATAATTTCAGCAGACGACATTTTTTATTTTTTTTTTTTTTTATTTTTCCCAGGAAACAGACTTTGACATTTCAAGTATGGGAAAAAAATCAGGAACAAATGCGCCCAGAGGACACGGATGCCCCCCCCCCCCAACCCCCTCCCTTGAAAAACTTTAACGTAAATTGCTAAAGCCTGAAAAAACTTAAACGCAATTTTCTAACGCCATCTCGGACGCGGACGGAGACGGACGAACGGACAGGGGTAACACTATATGCCTTTCTACCATCCTTCGAATGGTGGTGGCATAAAAATGTTACCACTTTGTTGTCTGCTGAATTCGCCTAGAGAATGGTAAAGGTTAAAATATAACCACTTACCATACTTACATACTCTTAAAAAGAGTACTTGGCAGTTATGAAGCGGTTAATCATTTTCCTCTCTTGTATACCACTTTTCTTATTTTCTAATTTCTTATTGAACTACAGTCGAACTTCAACGGCTCGAACATCTTTGGGACCATGGAAATTTGTTCTAGACATGGGTAATCAGGGTTTTACCTGACTCGCATTTTGGCAGTTTTTACCCCCAAAACCTTGTTCTGGACTCTCAAAAGTTAGCGGCAAGAGTCATTAGTGATGCACATTAGGAAAATACGCCTATTCATATATACAGAAAATTTCACCTTCAAAAATTTAAAATTTTCAGATAAAAAATTCTGATATATTTCATATTCCTGCTCAAAACATAGATTGTGGGTACTCGTTAGAACCGCCTCGGCGAGGCGGTTCTAACGAGTACCCACAATCTATGTTTTGAGCAGAAATAAGAAAAATAACTTATACCCCTGTAAACCCTCAATTTTACAATGTAAAAGTGGGGTTTAAGGGGGTCAAAGATATATAGGCATGTTTTCGTGATGTCTATGATAAACCCAAAATTAATTGTTATTTATCTAAGGCTTCGTGTTTTAATCTATTTGTGATCTTGAGGGCAAGAATTATCAATATTTGGGCAACAGTTAACCCTTATAGCATTATATTAAAGAAAACTGTAGCAGACGACATTCTAAAACTAATTTATTTTCAGAGAAAATAAGACTTGAAATTTCATGTGATTTATCTGCCTTGCAAACAGTTCACATGAAAGTTCAAGTCATATTTTCTCTGAAAAATACAAATAAGTACTTCAATAGTTGCAATAAGCACTTTAACGTTTAACCGCTTGAAATGACAAACCCCTAAATCTTCTTAAAGGACCCCTTAATTCCAGAAAAGGGTGTTCCTGGAACCTTGAGTTTAAAACCCCGAGGCAAAACCCTGGGTAATTTGAGCTACTGAAGGTTAATCATAGCGCTTGGTCAGGAGGCAAATGGAAATAATCAGGGGATGCATTTTTGACCTTATAAATTGATAGTATGTTGATTGTACTCATTAGAATCGCCTCAAAGAGACTCTAATCAGTATACACAACATACACGTTGATGATAAAACAATAAAAAAATCCCTAAATTATCCCTATATATTTGTTTTCTTGAGCTATCGGAAGAATTTCTTAGGAACTCAAAAACGAGTTTCAAACAGCCACGTAGTCTGTCTCCGGACTCTATCTTTTCTGTCATTTTCTCCTTTCTTTTCAAAGGTATACAATCTAGTACAGCTTATAATGATTTGATAAGTTATGTCCCTTAGTGGAAAGATAGATTCTGTAGTAAAAGAGTGAAATGGGATTAAAGAGACAAATACAGCTACAGGGAGTGATAAAGAATAACAAAAAAAAAAGAAGAAGAAAAAAAAAACATTTGCAGAAACTACTAGAGCCAGTCTAACAGCCACGGTAAACAAGCCTTCGGTGTTCGTCATTGCCCAGTAGCAATCCCAAACCAGAGCTCCACAGTATAAATGCACATACCAAGTTTGGTGAAAATTCACTGATATCAAGTCGTTATAGTCCGGAAACAAAAGTAAGGACGAGTGGCGGGCAGATTACTCTGTCAACAATTAACGGAATTTGCTCATTAGTAATCCCAAACCAGCTATCCATTAATATCAATGTACTTACCAAGTTTGGTGAAAATCCTTACACATTTACTATTATGCGGCGGGGCATAATAATAATAAATTTAGCCACTAGGGGCTGTACCCAGTCTAGTTTGTTTGTTTTGTTGTGTTTTTTTTTTTTTGTTTTTTTTTTTTTTTTTTTTTTTTTGTTTGTTTGTTTTTTTTGTTGTTGTTGT
Organism: Anodontia alba; assembly: GCA_964016985.1. Taxonomy (NCBI): domain Eukaryota; kingdom Metazoa; phylum Mollusca; class Bivalvia; order Lucinida; family Lucinidae; genus Anodontia; species Anodontia alba. The sequence goes on along the minus strand of OZ024834.1, from coordinate 54,677,613 downwards.
TGTTGTTTTTTTTTTTTTTTTTTGTTTTTTTTTCTTTTTTTTTGTTTTGTTTTTTTGTAAGCTGTGTTAGCAGAACACTGGCTTTTGTAAAGAAAAAAAAGTCGTTTTCTAGTATCTTATTTACCCTTCCGACAGACAGGCCTAAGTAAACAATGTAGACCTTTCAACAGATATAAGACATACCATCGGACATGTACGCCCAGCGAAGATTCAGATATCAGCCTGCACATATGCACAGTCAGATCAAACTTCACAAGGCGTATTTTAGAGAGCCATGCGGACAACGAAGACTCTGACCAGACTGTACGCATGCACAGACAAATCTGAGTCGTCGATTGGCGCAAATGTACGGAGGTACGTTTTATTACTTTGCGACTCCTGTTCATGCCTGCGATAAATGTAGTTCCAGACTAGGCCCCGAGGCTATAAAACTTTTTTCATGCTTAACTCAGCAACTCAGCTGAGCATGAACATTTCTCTGCTAATAAATACGAAAATGCCAACTCTCAGCTGAGCATGAAAATATCTCTGCTAATAAATATGAAAACGCCAACAATAGTTGGCATTTTCATATCTATTAGCAGAGAAATGTTCATGCTCAGCTGAGTTGCTGAGTTAAGCATGAACAATAGTTGGCATTTTCATATTTATTAGCAGAGAAATTTTCATGCTCAGCTGAGTTGGCATTTTCGTATTTATTAGCAGAGAAATTTTCATGCTCAGCTGAGTTGAACATGAAAATAGTTTTATAATAATAGCTTGCTTTTTCATATTTATTAGCAGAGAAATTTTCTTGCTCAGTTATGTTTAGCAAGAAATAATTTGCAGTTGTTAATAATTTAAGATTTATTAGCAGGACAAATTTCATGCTGAGTTTAGCATGAAAGAATTTTACAACCGAGGGGCCAGTATCGTCATCTATTGAAAGACTACAGTTGAACTTATATGAACTTCCATATCTCAACAATAGTTACCTTTCTTTAACAACCGCCTCTTCTGATTTCTCAAAGTGCAGTTTTACTATATTCAAACCTCTATCTACAACAGCCCTTCACTACAATAATTGCCTTTAGAAAGGCACAAGACTGGCCAGTTTTGTGCCTACCTAAAGGCAGCTGTTGTAAAGAGGTTGTACTATGTATATTACAGTTATCGAACATATAGTGTGCTTTGTCTTTCGACATCATTCAGAGAAAGGCTTTTGTTTGGCTTCTTCATTTCAAATGAAAATATTTGGTGCTGACTGGCCTTATCTTATCTGACACCATTTGTCTTTTCTGCTTATGTGTTTTGATCTCAAATATTTACCCTATAAATAAATCGACTGCCAAAAATTGGTCTGATCTATCGCGGCAATTTCTATAGTAAAGTAATTCATTGGATGTTTTATGTTAGAAAATATTTCTGTTTCTTTGCTAAAACTATTAATTGACGTTTCAAGACACTTTGAACAAGTGGAACTTGTTGAAAACTTGTCGAAACCCTAACCTGTATATATATATATATATATATATATATATATATATATATATATATATATATATATATATATATATATATATATATATATATATATATATATATATATATATATATATATATATATATATATATATATATATTGTTAAATAAATAAAAACGTGAAACGATAAAACACCGCCATTATCGTAACAATGAGGGTCGGGTATGTAAGCCACGGCCGAGCTGCCGAGCCGAGCTGAAAAAGCCGAGCCTGATATAGTGTTTTCTTGTATTTGTTCAAACAAGTTCAAGATACTTATATCTTTTAATCTCATATTACCATATATGTAAAATGCTGTATTCACAATCAATTGTACAATAACCTGCTTATTTATGACGTTATATTCAATTTTCCATTCAACAGGGGTATGAAAGCCACGGTCGCGAAAGGGATATGTTTTGGCCAGTTTGTAAACAAATGACGATATTTTATAATCTGGGCATTTGACAGAGGTTGCAAAACGATATTTAAATTGCTTTGAGTCATTTTAACATGCAGAAACTGTTTATATGTGCCACTTTTCTTCTTTTTCCTCCAAATAACGAGGATCGGCAGAATCTAAAAATAGAATAGACTTAAACTAAACGAAAATAACCGAAACGGTTGAAAGGGCCTAAAGACTTAAGTGATCTAATAATAAAGTCATTTATGACTCCACATCTATAACAAATATGATAGGTTTTCCCATTAATGCTGGTCATCATACTGGTATTAGAAGTAGTTGTTGTTTAGGCCCTTTCAATGCTCTTGCTTTCCGTTTCGGTTATTTTCATTTAGTTTTCTCAATTCTATATTTAGATCCTGCCGATCCTCGATATTTGGATGAAAAAGAAGAATTATGGGAAACATAAGCGGTTTCTACATGTTATAATGATTCAAAGTTGTTTTAAATATCTTTTTGCAACCTCTGTCAAATACTCAGATTTTAAAATATCGCCATTTGTTCACAAAATGGCCAAAATATATCCCTTTCGCGGCCGTGGCTTTCATACCCCTGTAGAATGGAAAATTGGATATTACGTCATAAAAAAAGCAAATAATTATACAAATTTTAATTTTGAATACAGCATTTTACATATATGGTAATATGAGATTAAAAGATATAAGTAGCTTGAACTTGTTTGAACAAATTCAAGAAAACACTATACCAGGCTCGGCTTTTTCGGCTCGGCTCGGCAGCTCGGCCGTGGCTTTCATACCCGACCAACATGGAGAGATAACTGTAAAAACTATTGACGAAATGTACCCAATAGCAATCCCAAATCAGATCTGCAGAATATCAGTGCACATATCAAGTTTGGTGAAAATCCGTTGAGATTTTCTCAAGTTATTGTCCTGAAATGAAAAAAATTGACGTGTCGCGGGCAAATAATTTTTCTAAAACTGTAAAAATTGACAAAATTTGCCCATTAGCAATTTTGAACCAGACCTCTACATCGATATTTACTCAAGTTATCTTCCGGAAACAAAAATATGGATGTGTCGCGGATAGATAATTCTGTCAAAATTGACGAAATTTGCCTATAAGCAATCCCAAAGCAGATCTCTACCATATCAATGCACATAGCAATTTGGTGAAAATCCATTGATATTTATTCGTTATTGCCCGGAAACAAAAACAGACGTGTCGCGGGCTGATAACTGTCAAAAATTGACGAAATTTGCCCATTAGCAAGCCCAACCCAGATCTCCACAATATCAATGCACATACCAAGTTCAGTGAAAATCCATTGGCATTCACTCAAGTTATCGTCCGGAAACGAAAATACGAACGGACGTATGACAGACGGACGGACGGACACACGTCCGGACACACGGACGACCAACGTGAAACTATAATGCCCGCCACTATCGTGTGGCGGGGTATAAAAAAGAAACAACATGCTGAAAGATATCGAAAGCAGAGTAGTTGGATAGAGAGACTTATGTAAAATAATATTTAGGGTAGTTACAGTAAAATTTAGGTACATCAAATAAATGTACTCCTTACGAAAACATGTCTATTTAAATATATTGAAAAGTTAATCAGCGAAAAATTGAAAATTTTCAGACAAAAAATTCAAATATTTTTCATATTTCTGCTCAAAACATAGTTTGTGGGTACTCGTTAGAACCGCCTCGCAGAATACCCACAATCTATGTTTTTGAGCAGAAATAAAAAAAATAATGTATACCCCCTGTTTTTACTATATAAAAGTGGGGTCAAAATTATATAGGCATGTTTTCGGGATGTGACTGAGAAAAAGCGGAGACTTGATACACTTGGTAGATTTTTCGCCATTTAGTACAAAGGGGATCAATTTTTTGTGACTTCCTGTTTGTCTCTTGCACACTAATTCCCTTCTAAAAAGGGGTCTACTTTAAAAGGAAGAGATTTGCTCCCGAGCAAATTCTTTCCTTTTAGAGTAGAGCCCTTTTCCAAGAGGAAAGCAAAACAATTCTGACAAGAGTTGTTCCCCCTGAAAGTGTATCCAGTTATCTTAAATGGTACACAAATGGACAGTGAACATAATCTTTTTCATGTATCTGATTCACAAGTGCCCTTATGGATAAGCGAAAGAGCTAATGCCCAGATCAGTCTGAATATTCACGCATTCTCTGTTGCCCATCCCCCCCCCCCCCCCCACACACACACACACACACCCCACCCCATCTGTTCGTTGGTCAATAGCTTCTACAATTCTGTAAGCGGGCATATTTACGATCATATTTATTTTACTTGCCACGAATTGTAGTTTTATTTTCAGAAAATGGGCATGTATCGTTTATATCTTTATCTTAAAACCGTATGTCAAGAGCAGGGGTCAAGAGCCACTAATCTGTGTTGGGACATTCCCAGTAGGTAGCAACAGTAGGTTGCCAGCCCCCGCTAACAGATTCTCACCCTTCTCTAAAATTATTCCTCGGATTGTTAAAAGTGGACACAGTCACTGGAACTATGAGTCATTAGTTTCAGTTTTTAGTAAAATGCCATGTGTTTCGTTTTGGCAAGAATATAGTATATAATATATTTAGTATATAGTATAGATCTTTTGAGGTCTTCCAAGGAGAAATGGACCGCTTGACGTGCATTTAACGTAGATTCAAACCAGCCTGCACGGCTGAGCAGTCTGAATAGGTCTACGCTGTGCGCCTGTAGATTCAAGGTAAAGGTGCATAAGTAATCAGCCTAGTTTTGTTTGTTTCATTTTGGAGTTATACGGACAAGTCAACACTGTTGAGGCCATGTCAAGCTGGTGAATTAACCTACTCACATTTTCTCCTGTAGTCTTAGTCTTCAAAGCGATTAACCAATATTTTGTGTACATACTTCTGTCAGTAAATGACATTTGCCCTTCTTGAATCAGTGCGGGGCGGGTTAGGGTTGGGTGGTGAGGGTCGGGGCAAGAGATAAGAATGACCGTAGAAATTAATCATAATCAAATTAATTAAATTTATGCGATCGACCTGGGATTCGAACTTGCGAGCCCTAGATCTGCAGATAGACGTGCTACCGACTGCGCTATATGGAGCCCGGAAATCGGCCTAATTGCACAGTTTGGTCCCTGTCTACACCCGTCGCACATTTCTGCTCGACAGTGAGGGCGATTTGTGGTATTTTCAGGGCCCCATGTACACTGCGAGGTCTGCATGGGAAACTTGACGTCATTGCTAACCAATCTACATTCGCACATTCGCGTCGTGTCTTTGCGTTGATAGCAATGTGCACTCAGATCCTTTGGTCATAAGTGGAAACGATGTCTCGGATCAGACTCCGTAAATGGTGACAGACAGCGTTGTTAAACCGTATTTCTCACGGAACGGATTCCTCACACGTGTGAAAAATTCGGTCGGATTTGTCACGCGGCGTGAAGAATTCGACCGAATTTTTCACAGCTGCCGAACGTATTCCTCACCTATCTGTGACAAACTCGTTCGGTATCAGTTTTATATATAGCACGCAAACGTATTTGTCACCTTTCAAAAAAACCCTCAAAAAAGTGCCTTTTTTTCATGCACGGATTTCTCACAAACGTATTTGTCACAGCTTATGATATAATAATAATAATAATAATCGACTTTATTTATAGAGGGTAACACATTTAGTAATCTAGTACTAATCTTCCATGTGGCCCTCTTTTTTCCTGGGTAGAAACCAGTACTAAGCAATGTGGATAAAGTCTCTTGCTCAAGGAAACAACACTTGCAGTTAGTGGGGATCGAACCCGGTACCTCTCGATCTCGAGTCCGATGCTTTAACAATAAAACAAACGATTAACCATTTAATACAGTTTCGAGGTAATATATTTTTCTTATCATGCATATCTTTTAATCGAGTGATAGATTTATTATTTATTGTATTATTATTGTTAACTTCGATTATTATTGGATATCATAAAATGAAATAAATGAAATGTCATATCTGTTTCTTGATACCTATGGATTTGTTCAGTAATATCAATAATCCCTTAAATCTTATTATAGATATAAGATTGTTGGTACTGATATCAAATATTCTAATTGTAAAGATATCTATAAATTATGGATATCTGTAAAGAATTTTATTGATACCTATAATTAATTATGGATATTGATAATTACATATATTGATACCCAATTTGTGAATATTTTATTTCGAAAAATCGATATCTAAAAATCGGTCTTTATATTGTTATCTTTAACTTGAAATGTAAATTATTGATATAAATCAGCCCGACTTTAATACTTTAAGATATCAATGCGAATTGTTTGTAACAATGGATTAATTTTGGTAATTGATAATCGTGATTGTGAAAAGCCACAAATGATCTGAATTATACATTAAGAAAACAAGCCTATGCAATGAATACCCCGGCAAACCCCACTTTATACAGGAAAAAGTGAGGGTTGCAGGGCTATTCATTATTTCCTTATTTCTGCTATAAAAATTGTGGGTACTCGTTCAAACCGCCTCAGCGAGGCGGTTACTGAGGCGTTTCGAACGTGTACCCACAATTAATGATTTGAGGAGAAATAAGAAAGGTATCAAAATTTTTCCTCTGAAAATCCTCTTCGGCAAAATGCAATGTATTTGAATAGATATGTTTTCCTTATGAGGAAAAAGTGGGGTTTGCTGGGTGTTCATTATTTCCTTATTTCTGCTCTAAAACATAGATTATGGGTACTCGTTCGAACCGATACCTCACTGAGGCGGTTCGAACGTGTACCAACAATCAATGGTTTGACTAGAAATAAGAAAAAATAAAACAAAATCATCTGAAAAATTTCATTATTCTTAAACTAAAAAAATACAATGTATTTTGAATAGGCGTGTTTTCGTTATGGATATCACTTTTTACCTATGTCCACAGCTCAATCAAATACATGATATACACAACCGGACCGACGACCTATTCGTCCAATTGTTTAAATCACACACACACACACACACACACACACACACACACACACACACACACACACATCTCATATTCAGCAGAATACATTGAAAAATCCGACCGAATTTCTCACACCTATATTTCACCGAAAATGTTAATTCATTAAAAATTTGTTTACTGGTGTGCAAGCAATAGAAATTCTAATGTGTGACAAACTCGTTTGGGTTAAAAACTCTAAATCCGCAAAACGTATTCTTCACCTTTGTCCGAATGTGAAAAATTCGGTCGAATTTATCACACCGGCGTGAGGAATCCGTTCCGTGAGAAATACGGTTCAACACAGCGTTACTAAGAGAGCACAAACGATGAAGAAAAACAAATTCACAAACACACACCAGTTGTTCGATATGGCTAAAACCCAGCTAGCATTCTACATAAATCTACAGCGGGTCATTATCGGCCCGTCAGCTACCCTGACGGGCCGATAACGGCCCGCTATAGATTTATGTAGAATGTTTACTGGAAATACAGTTGAAATGTCCATAAACTCCAAAAACATGCCCACCAACCAGAGCTACTTTTGATGTAGCTGAAATGGTATTCCTACATTACTAAAACACACCTATTCAAATACAAAATGTACGAGTATTGGAAATTTTACTATCAAAAGTTGAAAATTTTCCGATAAAAAAAAATCTGATATTTTTTTCAGATTTCTGCTCAAAACACTGATTGTGGGTACTCGTTAGAACCGCCTCGGCGAGTGGTTCTAACTAGTATCCACAATCTATGTTTTTTAAGCAAAATAGGAAAAATAATGCATACCCCTGTAAACCCCAGTTTTACTGTATGAAAGTGGGTTAATAAGGGGGTCAAAATTATATAGACGTGTGTTCGTGATGTGCTGTGCGGATTTTGTTTTAACGCTACCAGGCACCCGAGGTACATAGAGGCAACGGCGATTGTTATGTACATGCATTTGTACAGTCTTGCTTCCATGGATCACCCATGCACACTTGGTTGGTGTCGCTGTCTGTCACCAAGCGCCGCCCTGTCCACTTTATACTTAACCCAGGGAACGTCGAATATGAGCTAGGCGTACTAATGGTTTGAAAATTGTCTTGACCCGAGCGGGATTCGAACCCACGATATCTCGATTGAAAGTCGAGTGCACTAATCACTAGGCCACCCAGCCCACAAAGAATGTTGCCGACCCGGCTGGGGTCGAACACAAGTCGGACGCGCATCCAACTGAGCCACCGAGGCCGTTTTCGTGATTAAATGCATGTTTGATAATGATTCCTTGTAAAATTGATCAGAAAAGGTATTCTACTGCCGAAAATAATTTCATGAATATGCAGTCAACTCATAATTTTAAACTTCAAGGAACCAGAACTTTTGGTTTAAAATAACAGTAGTTTGAGTTAAAAGGAGCTGACATGTAAAAAAAGAAAACATTTAGCAAACAAAACAAATAATGCCTTTTATTTAGTTTGACTTAAGCACTAGTTTGAGTTATCAGTGTGAGATAACGACCCAGCTAGCATTCTACGTAAATCTACATCGGGCCGTTATCGGCCCGTCAGCTACCCTGACGGGCCGATGACGGCCCGATATAGATTTACGTAGAATGCTGACTGGGGAGAGTCTACTGTATAATGTATTATACACTCAAAGATATTCTGAAGAAGCTACAAACTCACTATGAAATAAATGTTATAATATACTATGAATATATATACCACGGAACTTTTTAAAGCCTTTATATCAAAACCACTATTAAACTGTCCTTTCACATAACATGGCTACGTAGCTTGTTAACAAACTACCTACTTGAACACTATTCTCCCCAATAATACATCTACAATAATTTATCAGTAGCATTTTTATCAAAGTCGAAGCTTCGCCCACACTAATTATCGTAATTGCCACGTTCCCTCATCCTTGTTTCATAACTGATTTAAATGTTTGTTGTTGTTGTTGTTGTTGTTGTTGTTTTTGTGATGTTTCACATATTGTGTTAGGGAGCCTCTTTCCGAGCCGAACAATCATTTTGTAGTCGTTTTCGTAGTTTTACAATATTTCAACTTAGGGTGAAGATTTTAATTTAATTTGGTACCAGTGCGTGTTTTGTCTGTATTTACAGTGGATTCTGTGTCATTGTGATCACCTCGTTGGGATAGAGGGGGCAGGTTACTATGCTCGTTCTAAGGCCGGGTAGTACACATCTCGTAACGGCAGCAAATCTGAGGCACCGGTACGAACATATTAAAAGTTGCGTAGCCGTGCATTAACAGTGTTAATACACGGCTTTTCGCCAGTTAATGCACGGCTGTTTATAACGAGCGACACTGCTTTTTATGCAATAATATCTGTTAAGGTATGTCATGGTTCGTTTGCTGTTTGTCTTGGTGTCATTGATAGGCTATGTTCTGTAAATGTGGCTCTTCCTGGACATCTTTACTATTTTCACTGCTGGTACTTAATGTGCAACATTACGAAAACACGCCTATTCAAATATATTGAAAATTTTCCAATCAAAAAAGGAAAAATTTCAGATAAAAAATTCTGATATTTTTCATATTCCTGCTCAAAACATAGATTGTGGGTACTCGTTAGAACCGCCTCACCGAGGCGGTTCTAACGAGTACCCACAATCTATGCTTTTGAGCAACGATAAGAAAAATAATGTATACCCTTGTAAACCCCAGTTTTACTATATGAAAGTGGGTTTCAAGGGGGGTCAAAAATACATAGGTATGTTTTCGTGATGGAATGGAATTGAGGAGAGCGAAGGCTCCGAACAGACCGTGTGGATGACATAATAGGTTCAATAGTTAATTCTCATCATGCGCCGATTTCCCATGCACCAACTCGAATCAATTGTGATAGCCGATGTTTTGCCCAAAATATGTTTGTAATTGTTGCAAAACTAAATAAATAAATATACCTCTTAAAAATCTTAACTTGCAAATCCTTCAGCAATGCATATTATTTTAATTTCGCAAAGCATGCTGGGTAAAAACTTCAGCAGACGACATTTTGAAATATTTTTCCCTTATTTTACCAAGAAAATCGGCTTTGACATTTCATGCAAATTAGGAGACAATTGGCATTAAATGGCACAGCCTATTTTCTGAGGCAAATAAGAAAAAGTATGATCAATTTGTTAAAAAAATTAATCAGTTTGTTAGCTGCTGGATTTGCTCACAAAGTGAAAAGGTTAAAATCCTTTAGATATTTAAATTATGCGCATTCGCGTTGTACATGTAAACGCATATTATTTTAACCCGTAAAGCGCTAATCACAACTGCAGCAAAGAAAATAAGGCTTAATATTTTCTGTGAATCATCTGCCTAGCAGATGATTCAAATGAAATGCGAAGTCTCAATTTCCATGAAAAAAAGCATAATAGAATGTCTACTGTAATTTTACTTAGTGCTTTAAGGGTTAAATCATAATCTACATTGTGTGTTGTTTTTTTGATAATTGTAGTGATACTGTCCTATATCTAATCAACTTAGAGGGGCTCTCTTTGGGGAAATTGTAGTTTCAGCAGTAAGAGATATTATTGAATATGACTGTGAAACTTTCTTTATTTGACGTATATGTATGAAGCATAAAGGCGAGAAACCCAACATTTCTTCATTTAACAAAATGGGTTTCGAACACTGCTCAATTATTATTATTATCATTATTATTATAACTATTATTATTATTATTATTATTATTATTATTATTTGCTCGTTTGTTAGTATTTTTTTCAGAGAGGGTGAAAATTCACAATCAAGGAATATGTTTTGAAATGGCATTATTTCCTAATAATAATACGCGTAATTTGAAATTTCTTATTGAAGAAATTAGAATGAAACTAGAAATAAGTGTTTGCTAAACAATGTGTCCCAACTATATGCTTGTCCCTACCAAATGCCAAACTTGTAAAGAGGCACAACTCTGAAAAAGTAATTCGATTTTTTTTTTCAAAAGTAATCAGGCGATCTACTACTTAGCCCCAATATGGCCAAATACCAAAGCCATATCTCAAATATTTATGAGATATCTTGTACTCAAGACAAAGCGTAATGAATGAATGAATGGACGAACGAACGAAGGAACAAACGGGCGGACAGACGGACGAACACACGGACGAACAAAGCAAAAGCAATATGCCACCACTCGTTATTTTCAACGTTTATGACATAATTAAGCTATAAAATATCATTATAAAAGCTGTAAAATAACCAACCTTTTCTTGACTTTACAAGCCTTTTTTTCATGAAAATAAAATAAAATAAATCTCATCAGCTATAATGGTGCTTTGTGCTAATAATCAAAAGGTCATCAAAAAAAGAGTTATTTGTTTTTTGTTGGGTGTTTATTATTATTATTATTATTATTATTATTATTATTATTATTATTATTATTATTATTATTAATTCAGAAGTAAAAGACAGAAAATGTGCTTATCGCATTTTACCCTAAATATTCGCGTACTTAATCCATAAACCTAGAGATTGGTGAAATTTGGATACATGGGAAAAATTAAATTAACTAGAAAAACCATATTTCTCCTAAAATTTGAATAGGTCAGTTTGGCTACCAAATAATGTGTCTAAAAAGGTGGCGGATCAGTAGCAAATAGATTTTTTGTTAATTAGAATCTCATCATGGTACAAATAAAGAACTTACATAAAATACAGCCATACTATAAAGTCCCAGGCCATTCTATAACAGAATTATAAGATACTATAAAAATGCATATCACATGTACAAGACACATGTTTATAACGATATACCCAAAGCGCAAACATCTCGCACACAGACATGACGGCAGGCCCTCGAGCCCTAAATAAAGGAAACACCCAGGTGGCTGGGTCTGTTCCTTCTGTAAAGACCGTTGCAACGGTTGGCTGACTCGACGACAGACCGGCAATACTGGCCACGAAGCGTCTGATTCTAGTGTTTCGCAAACTCACTCCACCGCCAACTCTCTCTCGCACCTTACATTCATAATTTGGCACAAGTGCTTTATTTACATAAGTAAAATGTCTTTCTCTTAAGAATATTAAAACAGATTTTGGCAACAGTCCTAATCATATATAGGTTGGAGAATAAAAATATAAACTTGTTTTCAACGCTAAATGAATTAAAATCCGGATTTCTAACTAATGCTGTATAAAACAGTTCAGTTTTAAAATCTTCGTATAAACTACAATTAAAAATTACATGAATTTCGCTCTCTACGGCGTTACAGAATGGGCACTTACGTTCCTCTAAAGGTTTTTCCTCATACCTGCGCGTTTAAATTTGAAGAGGGACCACGCGGCATCCGAGAAATGTTTACTAATGAAATAGCGTTCTGCGGCGTCTGCTATGGGTCTACACTGTTTGCTCCGGCATAACTTTCCGAACAGTTTCGTAAATATGGTATTCCTGATCACTAGATTTTCTAATTCACTTAAACAAATGTTTAAACTTTACAGCTTAATCAACAGACAACAAATCAATGGCAGTTGTCTTATTCATTCATTCATTCATTCATTCATTCATTTTCATTTCCACTCATTTATAGAACACTGGCATTTCATCCAAACTGTCTTAATTTCAATGAAATGCTAAGCCATATTTCAGTGAAACATAATGTTTTATGTGTATGATCAAGCCAAAATCAATCCATAATTTAAATGTCCTAATTACGGCTACTGATTTTTAATTTTATCTTATTTTTTATTGATTTATTTTTTGTAATTATTATCTTTTTTTGTAATTTTATTTTATTTTTATTTTATTTATTTTAAGGACGTTGTTTATGGCGCTGAGGATCAAATAAAGACTGGCAAATGTGTCTGTATTGAGCAAGATTCGAACTATTTCAGCTACAAATCTAAGTCTATACCAACCACTGCCGCTCGGACTGGCCGCTCGGAAACGAAAAGAAAATTATTCTAAGAAACGATTCCAGATATTGTAGATAGTTTATTTTACCATCTTACGCTGGCGACCGAAGGGATTCTAATTGCTACGAAAGGACCAATCAAATAATTTACCGACGAAAGGAAGACGTCGGCGACGTCGGGATTCCAATAGTTAGACGACCAATGAAACAATTGTTAAGACGAAAAGACTGACGTCACAGAACTGTGAATTGCGAATGGATTTCCAGCGACTAGACAGACAGGTGAGTTACAGAAAGCTTCTGATTCTTAGCATGCTCAGTAAAACTTTCAGCAGACGACAATTTTAAATAGTTTTTGTTATTTTTCCCAGAAAACAGCACTTAAGAACATTTATCGCAAATAGTCTCCTCGGGAGACAACTTGCATGAAATATCAAATCCTATTTTCATGGAAAAAAATAAGAAAAATATCATCAATTTATCGTCTGTTGAATATCTATTGTTCATAGTGTACTAAGTGTTAAATACAAATTGTATATCATAGCGTAATAGCCTTTGTATATTTCTTTATTGATCTGACTACAAATCAATTCTGACTTGGAGGCAGCTGTTGAAGGGAATGTAAACTGTTTTAAAAAAATTGCATGCGTGCGTGCGTGCGTGCGTGCGTGCGTGCGTGCGTGTGAGAGAGAGATATATATGGTTATTTCACATCGATCAGTAGCAATTCGAAAACATGTCATAGGTCAATGTGAATATATTATGTGTATTTAAGTGTCGCACGGTCATCATCATCATCATCATCATCATCATCACTTTACGTGTTTCGTCTCATATACATTTTAAGCTTTTATAGCAACCTGTAGGCTAGACCGTTTAAAGAATAAAAAAAAATGAGTGT
>OZ024834.1:54513141-54663737 GCA_964016985.1 Anodontia alba | reverse complement strand
GCAAAGTGTCTCCAGCGGAGATAATTTGCATGAAATTACAAATCCAGTTTTCTGGGGAAAATAAGACAAAAAATCAATTTGTCGTTTGCTGAATTAGCCCAGAGAGCATAAAGGTTTTTTTATTTGTATAAATCATATCAGCATTTACAAACAGTGGTTGAATGTTAAGACATTTTATACAAAAGGTATTCAGAAGACAGTCAATAGACTTTTGTAACTCCATTAACACGTGACTATGACGTACGTTTGCCACCCTGATTAAGAAAACTGCCTATTCAAATATACTAAAAATTTTACCACCAAAACATGAAAATTTTCAGATAAAAAATTCTGATATTTTTTCATATTTCTGCTCAAAACATATATTGTGGGTACTCGTTAGAACCGCCTCGACGAGGCGGTTCTAACGAGTACCTACAATATATGTTTTTGAGCAGAAACAAGAAAAATAATGTATACCCCTGTAAACCCCAGTTTTACTATATAAAAGTGGGGTTTAAGGGGGTCAAAATTATATAGGCATGTTTTCGTGATGGCTGTATCCCTACATGCAGATGTATACACGCGCAAAATCTAATTTTCTTTCAGCTCCAAAGTCGTAATCTTGGTGACAGTTCCAAATATATATACAGCGTGGTACTTGAAGATGGAAAACATGAATATTCTCAGGAAATGCTACCGAAAGATATTCTCAGTGCTGCCAACACTTGTACAAACATACAGGTACAGTTGTGTGTGTGTGTGTGTGTGTGTGTGTGTGTGTGTGTGTGTGTGTGTGTGTGTGTGTGTGTGTGTGTGTGTTTTGTTTTGTTTTGTTTTGTTTTGATTTTTTGTTTGTTTGATGTTGTTGTTTTTCGTTGTTTTTTGTGGGTTTTTTCTTTCTGTTTTTGTTGTTTATTTGTTGTTGTTTTTTTCTAGTAAACTGTTATCCCTTTAAACGCTCAGCAGATGACAGTGTTTTTTGTTTTGTTTAGTTTTGTTTTGTTTTTGTTTTTTGTTTTTTTTTTTAGAGAAAATACGGCTTGGCATTTCATGTGAACCGTCTGCAATGATGGAATTGAATAGTAAAATAATATAAAATATGATAAAAAGATACATTTTTTATGTTAGGACAACATTTTAAAAGTTATGATCATGAAATGGAGTTTTTGTTCACCAGTATGGTACAAAAACAAACAATTAGTAACAGTGTTTTCAGAGAAAACAGATGTCCCCCCCCCCCCCCCCCACCACCACCACCGTGACGTTTCAGTTTTTCTATTGTTGTGACCGTGCAAATTAGGTCAAGGTCAATCTTATCAGTTCTTTGCTATGTCCCAATATATAAAAAAATGGTAAGAATCCAAGTTCTGGTTCACGAGATATCATGTGACGCCGACGCCAAAGCCAACAGAGTCCGCATCAAAAACAATATCACGAAAACATACCTATATAATTTTGACCCCCTTGAACCCCACTTTTATATAGTAAAACTGGGGTTTACAGGGGTATACATTATTTTTCTTATTACTGCATAAAACATAGATTGTGGGTACTCGTTAGAACCGCCTCACCGAGGCGGTTCTAACGAGTACCCACAATCTATGTTTTGAACAGAAATATGAAAAATATCAGAGTTTTTTATCTGAAAATTTTCAGTTTTTTTGGAGGTGAAATTTTCCATATATTTGAATAGGCGTGTTTTCGTAATGATATATCCCACACCACGTAGGGTGTGGGGGAACATAAAAATGAATAACTTAATGCCTTATGTCTTCCCAATGCGTTACAAATTTCGAGTCAGCCATTCTCAGTCATGTGAATTATATAAATATTTTGTCAAAAATTCTTACCCTGAAAGCGCCAAGCAAACTTTATAGTAGACGACATTCTATTATTATTTTTGAAGCGAAGATGTCTGACATTCCATGTGAATCGTCTGTTTGGCAGACGATCGACATGTAATGTCAAGACTTACTGTCTTTCGATTCAAAATGTCGTCTGCTGCATTGTGATATGGGCTTTAAGGTTTACGAATCTATTTTCAGCCAAAATTTGAAACTGGTTGGATTTTCTTGAAACTTTTATAAGTTGCATGTATCATTCCCTAAAGAATATGATCATGTTTACATTGAGCGTTACATTATAAAACAAGTGTTTTTATTTATTTATTTGTTTGTTTTAAATTGTCTTCCATGTGCCTCAAAGCATGAAGAAGTTTGCCTTTTAAAGCAATCGCAAATTAGTCCAAACATCACGAAAACATACCTATGTAATTTTGACCCCCTTAAACCCCACTTTTATGTTGTAAAACTGGGGTTTACAGGGGTATGCATTAGTTTTCTTATTTCTGCTAAAAAACATAGATTGTGGGTACTTGTTAGAACCGCCTCGCCGAGGCGGTTCTAACAAGTACCCACAATCTATGTTTTGAGCA
The DNA here is from genome assembly GCA_964016985.1 of Anodontia alba. Taxonomy (NCBI): domain Eukaryota; kingdom Metazoa; phylum Mollusca; class Bivalvia; order Lucinida; family Lucinidae; genus Anodontia; species Anodontia alba. The sequence continues at coordinate 54,661,321 of OZ024834.1, read as the reverse complement.
GAAATATGAAAAATATCAGAATTATTTTATCTGAAAACTTTCACTTTTTGGTGTAAAATTTTCAATATATTTGAATAGGCATGTTTTCGTAATGCCTACATGTACATCAGCATTATCTGCACAAAGGCCTACTATACAATACAGCTTATGTATAATAATTTAGTTTGATTTATTTAAATCTATTTATTTATTTATCTATTTGTTTATTATACACAATATTGCTTACGTTCATTTCTTGGTAACAGTTTATTTATTTATTTATTTATTTATTTATTTATTTATTTATTTATTTATTTATTTATTTATGCTGAGGTTGATTTATTTATTTATGCTGAGGTTACTTACTGTACTATTGATGTTAAATTTTGTCTTTTCTTCAGGTCATTCTTGAATCTATTCTGGCACTTACAAAAAATTACATAAAACTGTATGACGCCATCGATAAATCAACACAATACAGACAGGCCGACAGCAGCACGAGTATAGCATTGAAAAGTCTAGAGAATAATCTAAGACAAATGGTAAGTCAGCACTAAAATATGATACAGAATTTATGCTAAGTAATGGGACAAACAGGCTCCAGCAAACAGCGTAGGTCCAGATCAGACGTCGCAGCGCGGGGTATGGTATTTACACTTAGTCGGACAGCCATGACTTAGGAAACAGTGTGGACCCAGATCATGGGATAGACATGCTAGAGCAAACTGTGTAGACCCAGATCAGACGTCGCACACTGTGATCAGGGCCTCCGCTGTTCGCAAATAGTTTTTTTCTCTCTCTAGGAATATCTAATTCACACAGCCTGACATACCTAAAATTGAAATTGGGCTCTTCCAATATATAGTGTGGAGAGAGTTTATTCAGTCTAGAGTGGGTTAATGTCATATTTTATGTGAACGTATCACAGTCTCGAAATGACCGACATACTATTTCCGTCACTTCGGGACTGTGGTATGCAGACATGAAAAAAGGGCTATATAAGCGCCAGTTCCTGAGCTTCTCATTTCGCCTGCAGGACTGCAAGATCATACCCTCGATTATCCTTGTCCTGGAACCCAATGTATATTGGTGACATCAACTTTATCCATTAGCTGTTTATTATTTTGTTACCCAATGTATAATGATAACATCAAATTTGTCTGTTAGCTGTTACATATTTAGTTTTGCGGTTCTAACTGCAGTAAAATTTCAATGACTCGAACACCGAAGGCTCGTTTACCATGGCTGAATCGAACTCGTTTTTTAGTCCCTAGGCAATTCTTCCGTCAGCGAAAAAATACTTTTGGGAATTTTACTATGAAAATGCATGTTGTTGTTCTAATTAGAACACATAATCGAGGCATTTCTAATTATGTGTACACTCAACATACCATCATTTCAACGGAAATCGAAAAGACCCCTAAATTATCCCCATCTGCCTCCTAACCTGTCGCTATCATTAACCCTCAGTGGCTCGAACTACCCCTATCTAGAACAAATTTCTGTGATCACAAAGATGTTCGAGCCATTGAGGTTCGACTGTATCTCTATCTGATTTGTTTTCTATTTGCAGTTTAGCGGACAAGCACCGCAGCAACCATTTATAAAAGAAATCTCTTCAGCGGAAGCGGAGGCGCGTTCAAAGGACTTCTTCAAAGTTTTGACAACAATAGCGTGTGTCCAAGACCAAATGACAATTTCAGAGACGGTATTCGCATCTCTAAATCACTGCGTACCGACTGTGTAAGATAGGACGTAAAACAAACTATACTGACCCCAAAAAAAAAACAAACAAAAAACGCAACACTTGTGAACTGCAAAGAAATTCTTTTGCCATTTAGAGGTGTAGCGTTTCTTTTTGGGGTCAATGTATATTTTAAGGTTTATTATGGAAATGGTCTTTGGGGTATAGGCGGACAGCGAAGGCCCAGATCAGACTGCGCACACGCGCAGTCTGATCAGAGCCTTCGCTGCCCGGTCACAGGGTCAGACGGGATATCATAGAATATAGTCTCATCAGGGACTTCGCTGTTCATTTAAAGGCTCATTTGATACTATGGAATACATGTATATAAACGAACAACAAAGATTCTGATCAGACTGTGGACATGCGCAGGCTGGCCTGGGCATTTTCTGCTTTGACGGGCCCTGAAGATCCTCTTCTCATGCAAGCCTACCAATTTATGATTCTCAACGTCAGAAAGTGTCCCTTCGGACATGTGCGCTAAGCGAAGAGCCAGACAGCCTTGCGCATTTGCGCAGTCTGATCTGAATCTTCACTAAGCACATTTTGGATAGCCTACATGTAGGATGCAACGTTTCCGAGACTCTGATAGCTGCGCGGATGCGTAGGCTGATATGAGTCTTCGTTGTGCGCACATGTCAGAAGGTCATGACTCAATTCACAATGATCTCTATAGTATAAAAATGTTGTGTTCGGATTCACTGTGTTTATAAACTCAGTGCTCAGAATAGAATAAGGTTTTTCCGTGACGGATGAACGCTTTGCAGCAATTAACCCATTTATGCCGAGTGGACTCTTCTACCTTAACTCTTTGGACAGGTCCATTTCCTTTAATAGGGGTATCTGGTTATTTTTTTTATTATTATTATATTTTGTAGATATTTCTTAACTTAATTCAAACAGTGTAGACCCTGATCAGACGCCGAGTTCTGCGGCGTCTGATCTGGGTCTACACTGTTTGCAAATGTCTCTTTTATGCGACGCTAGGCTTAAATGGGTTAACTGGAATTTATACTCAGCATAATATACATCTAAACTTAAAAATAGATCTTATGCCAAATACAACGAGTTGCAGACCAAGATCAACATGCACCTCTGATAAGGTCTATGTTATTCGCTAATTAGATGTTGAAGGCTCACACACTATATTAGTGAATAACGCAAGCCCTAGTCAGTTTTACGAATATACAGGCTCATCTTGGTCTACACAGATCGACATGTGATCAGGTCAGTTTTGACTTGGAAGGACAATTATATATGTCTATAACATTTCTGATCTGTTAGCTATGGTTTGTGATAAGTTATGCACACTAAAGCGTCAGAACAGAACTGTAACCATTCCACAGCTTTCTAAATGATAAAACTGCTCAAAAATAAAAAAAATAAAAATATGAGATTAATACAGAAATAATGAGACAATACTCAGAATTGTTGAGACAGTTGATATTAACACGCAACATTTTAAGTAAAGACGTGAAGAAATTAATTCACCCTTAAAGCGCCAAGCAAAATTTTTAGCAGACGACATTCTAAAATCTTTATTTATTTATTTTTTTTTTTCTATATTTCAAGACAAATCTTGACATTTAATGTGAATCGTCTGTCATTATATATATATATATATATATATATATATATATATATATATATATATATATATATATATATATATATATATATATATATATATATATATATATATATATATATATATTGTCTGCTGCTGTTGTGATTGGAGTTTTATCTCAGCTCGTTTTAAAAGAATTCAGTTTCACCAAAGAAAAAGAGCAGTCCAGCTTAAAGGTTGATAACACTGAGAAACTTTGGATAAACTGACAGCATTTTGTTTCAAACTGAACTTTCCCCGACCTTGTTGTTGTTGTGCATTTGTTAACGTTACCAGCACCCGAAGCATATGGAGGCTGTGGCTAATTACGAAAACACGCCTATTCAAATATATGGAAAATTTCACCTCCAAAAAAACTTAAATTTTTCAGATAAAAAACTCTGATATTTTTCATATTTCTGCTAAAAACATAGATTGTGGGTACTCATTAGAATCGCCTCGGCGAGGCGGTTCTAACGAGTACCCACAATCTATGTTTTATGCGGCAATAAGAAAAATAATGTATACCCCTGTAAACCCCAGTTTTACTATATAAAAGTGGGGTTTAAGGGGGTCAAAATTATATACGCATGTTTCCGTGATGTGCACATTTGTTGCCGTTGTCTGTCCCAAACGCCTCTATGCCGATTACGAGGTAGGTGTACTAATGGTCTGAAAAATTCTCGATCCGAGCAGGGTTTGACCCTACAACCTTCTGCTTGCAAGGTGAGAGCACTAACCAATAGGCCAACCAGCACACTTTCACCGATCTTTTTGGTATCAATCAATCAATCAGATTTTTAACGTAGCCGGGTACGTAACAGAATCACATAGGGGCTACGCCCTTTTGGTAATCATAGTCTTATATTCTTTGTAAAATTAATTAGAAAAGTTATTCTGATGCTGAAAATAATTTTATGACTATATATGCTCTCAAAGACATTCTGAAGAATTAACAAACACCTTTAAATAAATGCTATATCTTGCTATATTTTACCTTGAACACATATATACCAAACTTTTACATCATAACCACTGTTTAATTGAAAATGTAATTTTCTACCTTGACTTAACTTGGCTACTTAGCCTATTTTATGTACTATCTACTTTTAACACCATTTTCTCGAATAATACATTGGCAGTAACTGGCAATGTATTATTTGAGAAAACAGTTTTAAGAGTAGGTAGTTTATAAATACATGTGCGTTACGTAGCCAAGTTATCAGTAGCAAATGTAAATATCAGTGCCGAAGCATCTACCCTAGATAGTATTTTCAGACAATATAAAATAGTTTTATTTCAACAGTAGCTCAGGTATCAACCTTTAAAGTTGGATGTAAATTAAAGGACATAAGAATAACTGAAAACATGCGTGCGTGCCCTGTGCGTTTGCGTATTTGTGTACATGTGTATGAAATCAATATTAATCATTCCTGAGCCTAGTTCATTTCATCAGTCTATTCATTGTCAGAACTGTACTTTTTCTGGTGGAAAATTTGCATTTTTTGTTTTATGAACGAACTATTTTGTAATTTATGTATATATTTATTGTCAATCACACAAAAACTGCCTTTCATTTCTTTATTTTTTTATTTTTGTAAATATGTATGTGTTTGTGAATATGTACAAGTATATCGCCTATTTATATCCATTAAATGTATGATTGTTTAAATAACATGCCCGTGATTCGATTAAACCTATCACTGTCTGGGCAGGTTCAGCAGACGACAAATTGATATTTTTCTTATTTTTGCAAGAAAATAGACTTTGACGTTTCTTGCAAATTGTCTCCTTAGGAGAAAATTTGCATGAAATGCCAAATCCTGTTTTCTGGGAAAAATATCGTCTGCTAAAACAATCCAGGATGCTGAGCGTTAATTGAGCAATGTCTGTACTAAATTCCAGTCAGGTAGCACATTTTAGACTCATCGATGGCGAAAGCCAGGTAAGCCGCTTCTCAGAACCTTTGCTGTTCGCTTGCAAAATCATTGACTACTGTTGACTCTAAAAAGGCAAAACTGGAGATCCTGATCAGACTTTGAGGCTGATCTTAGTTAGTCTCCACTGTTTGTGAACGATTTGGTCAAGGAGTATTGATACATCTACCCAGTCAGCATTCTACGTAAATCTATATCGGGCCGTCATCGGCCCGTCAGGGTAGCTGACGGGCCGATGACGGCCCGATGTAGATTTACGTAGAATGCTAGCTGGGTAAGGAGGGCGCTCGAATTTAAAGGGGCTGTATGCACTTGGTAATTGTCCCACCATTCTTTACCATTACGAAAGCACGCCTATTCAAATATATTGAAAATTTTACATCCCCAAAAGGAAAGTTTTTAGATAAAAAATTTTGATATTTTTTCATATTTCTGCTCAAAACATAGATTGTGGGTACTCGTTAGAACCGCCTTATTAGAAAAATAATGTATACCCCTGTAAACCCCAGTTTTACTATATAAAAGTGGGGTTTAAGGGGGTCAAAATTATATAGGTGTGTTTTCGTGATGGCAAAGGAGACACTATTTTGTGACTTGCTGTTTGCAATGTTGCACACTGATCCCTTCTGAAAATGGATCTACTCTAAAAGGAAAGAATTTGCTTCAAAGGGGTGCAGATTCTTTCCTTTTAGAGAAGACTCCTTTTCAAAGGGAAAACAAAAACGGATTTACCAGAGTTGCCTCCCCTGTAAGTGTAACAATTCCCATTTAAAGCATTTGTCTCAGTTTTCAAAAATCACTCACTGGCTTCCCCTGATGAATCATTTGAAAGGGGTTTCTCTTGAAGGAATGAGTCTTGTTTTTAGGTCAGACTGAGCTCCACTGGAAATGTATATAACATTTTGTAATGGGTCGGTCACTGTAGTATATGGTCTCCGGAAGTAACTAGCTCGATCACCCGAGTGTTTATTATTATCATTATTATTTGTAATTATCAATAACCGTTAATTTATTTGCTTGTGAAAAAACAAATGCTATTATTTCATTCATATAATGTCTAGGTTTGCATAAAAGTGTAAATAATATTTATTTTTCTGCCATTTGTGTTCAGTATTAAGGTGTATTACAGTATATGTAAATTTGAACTCTTACATATTTAATTTATTTCTAAACCTGGTGCATTTTCTTGCATGTATTTACATATGGGCCGGGACACAATATTTCCTACAAGATTGCATGTGCGCGCAGCGAAGACTCCGATCAATCTGAGCGTCTGAGCAGTCTTAGAGTCTTCGTCGGGCACCCTGTGGGTAGCCAAGGATCAAAAGCGTCGTCAGGTGGACGGTGAAAACTCTGATCAGCCTGGGCAGATGCACAGGCTTATCCGTCTTTGCTGATGTACATGTAATCTTGTAGGAAATGCTGTGCCCCGACTCAAATTGTTTGGAACCGGTGACGACACATATCTGTTTAGTTATTTGCTTGTTATAGGCAGTTTGCTAACTATGAAAATTGGTGTTAAATTGAATATTAGCTGAAACTTCTAAATTTTGCCTGTGCTACCGTAGTCGCCCTGATTACCTCTTTGTGCGCTTAGATTTTTAAAATTATTTAAAAAAAAAAATGCAGCAAAAGATCCACCTACATCACGAAAATACACCTATATAATTTTGACCCCCTTATACCCCACTTTTACATGTGTATAGTAAAACTGGGGTTTACAGTATACATAATTTTTCTTATTTCTACTCAAAACATAGATTGTGGGTACTCGTTAGAACCGCCTCGCAGAGATTTGAACGAGAAATAAGAAAAATATAAGCAGAAATATGAAAAATCTCAGAAATTTTTATCTGAAAATTTTCATTTTTTGGTGGAAAGATTTTCAGTATATTTGAATAGGCGTATTTTTTGTAATGTAATAAGGGCACACTTAAAGAAAGATCAGCACATGAGGGGTGTATTTTATCCTGTTTATGCGAAATTACTTTAGTACCAAGGCGGTAATCTGAAGACCCAGAAATTACTTCATTCTGCGCTTATAGGGGTATGTGTGGTAATTACGTTGAATACGAATTCCCTTACATAACAGGCACCAGAGTTCCAAAAGTCTATTTTGTTTCAATCATGCATTTGATTTACATCAGTCAGATGGATAGTAATCTTTATACTGGGTTTTCATTTCAGCATTTTGAAATGTTTTTTTTTTTTTTTTTTTTTTTTTGAAATCACAAGCAAAATGCCAGTTTTATAGCCAGCAAACAACCTATAGATATTATTATGTTGCTTAATAAAATTACAAATTTACCTACGTGTTTGTTATTTGTTTTATGTTATATATGAACCGCACCTAATGAAAATGTGCCCTCCGGGTATGCAAGGACAGCAAAGGCCCAGATCAGACTGCGCAGATGCGCAGTCTGATTAGGGCCTTCTATGTCCGCTGCCAGAACCATTGGATACTGTAGATAAAAATACAATACAAATACAAAATTTTATTTCGTAAAAGGCACCGGCCCGTAATACGTATCAATTACAATACATACAAAGCGTGGCGTATAACGTTTACACATACAGTTATGCAAAGTTAGCATACTTAGAAACATTAAAATATGTAATATATAACTATCTTCAAAATCCTGCAGTAATTCCTTCCTATGTAGACTAGCTACTAGTCGGATATCAATATTATTTTCATCAATCAATTATAATTATTAATTTACTTAGTGAACTAAAAGCCATCTACTACTTATTGCTTGCCTCACCTCTTTGATAGCAGCAACTAATCTTGGAGATATCTTGATGTCATAGACCAACTATTATAGACTAGCTATACAAGCTGTCATACATAAATTTGAATCAGCTTATAGTAAGGAGTGATAAAACAAGACATCAAGGTCTAGGAGCTAGTCTAACCAACTATTATAGACTAGCTATACAAGCTGTCATACATAAATTTGAATCAGCTTATAGTAAGGAGTGATAAAGTATGACATCATGGTCTAGGGGCTAGTCTACTTCCTATGTTAAATGCACTTAATATAAAAAATTTACATTACGAAAACACGCCTATTTAAATATACTGAAAATTTCATCACCAAAAATCTGAAAGTTTTCAGATAAAAATTCTGATATTATTCATATTTCTGCTCAAAACATAGATTATGGGTACCCGTTCTAACGAGTACCCACAATCTATGTTTTTTGAACAGAAATAAGAAAAATAATGTATACCCCTGTAAACCCCAGCTTAACTGTATAAAAGTGAGGTTTAAGGGAGTCAAATTTATGCAGGTATATTTTCGTGATGATATAAAAATTTAGCACTGAGAGTATTGAAGAAGTATCAGCACTCGACATTATCAGGTAAAGCTTATGAGATGTGACAATATCCCTCACCCACTCGGGTTTGAAATAAATATTCCTTATTTTTTCATAAATGGGACAAAGGAAAAAGCAGTGAAAGGTCTTCAATAACGTATGCATTTCGTTGTAAGCAAACTTACAAAATATAAGACAGCGATCAATATTTTGGTGTCTCCCCTTTTTAATCAATAAGCAAAAAGGATAAGTCTATGTTTAAGTAACATGCTACTTCTAAAATTAATTTGAAATGTTTATAGTACAATGCTTTCGAGGACTCCTTAGTGTGCGAATGTAATTGCTGTACAAAACAATATTTTATTCCGTGTTTAATAATAAACTGTATACCATCCCCAGGTGTATCTGCTTCCCAGACGTACCCGAAACCATATGTATGCGAGCGAACATTTGAGGCCCAGTTAACTTTGCCAGCAGCAGCTAGTGATCGGAGCATATTGTAACAAAATTGTTTTGGACGCCTGTTGTTGGCGTTTGTATAAGCTTTACCCAGTACTTTATGCACCGTTTCATATACGTGACAGCAGGAGGATGTCTACCACACTCACTAAGAGCAAAGAAGTCTGCAGTGTTTTGATGTAAACCTATATATTTTTCACAGAATTGCCTATGTATCTTCTCAAATGGTTTGCTGTATTCGTATCCCCATATTTCCGAACCGTAACAAAGAATCGATCGCACAACAAAGTCAAACAAGAGTTGTCAAAAGACAACGCAGCTCGCCGGAAAGAGCTGATCGGATAAGAAAACAATCTATAAATATTAAAGATTAAATACAGAACTTAAACATAGCAGTAAATGCACCGTTTCATATACGTGACAGCAAGAGGATGTCTACCACATTCACTAAGAGCAAAGAAGTCTGCAGTGTTTTGATGTAAACCTATATATTTTTCATAGAATTGCCTATGTATCTTCTCAAATGGTTTGCTGTATTCGTATCCCCATATTTCCGAACCGTAACAAAGAATCGATCGCACAACAAAGTCAAACAAGAGTTGTCAAAAGACAACGCAGCTCGCCGGAAAGAGCTGATCGGATAAGAAAACAATCTATAAATATTAAAGATTAAATACAGAACTTAAACATAGCAGTAAATGCACCGTTTCATATACGTGACAGCAGGAGGATGTCTACCACACTCACTAAGAGCAAAGAAGTCTGCAGTGTTTTGATGTAAACCTATATATTTTTCACAGAATTGCCTATGTATCTTCTCAAATGGTTTGCTGTATTCGTATCCCCATATTTCCGAACCGTAACAAAGAATCGATCGCACAACAAAGTCAAACAAGAGTTGTCAAAAGACAACGCAGCTCGCCGGAAAGAGCTGATCGGATAAGAAAACAATCTATAAATATTAAAGATTAAATACAGAACTTAAACATAGCAGTAAATGCACCGTTTCATATACGTGACAGCAAGAGGATGTCTACCACATTCACTAAGAGCAAAGAAGTCTGCAGTGTTTTGATGTAAACCTATATATTTTTCATAGAATTGCCTATGTATCTTCTCAAATGGTTTGCTGTATTCGTATCCCCATATTTCCGAACCGTAACAAAGAATCGATCGCACAACAAAGTCAAACAAGAGTTGTCAAAAGACAACGCAGCTCGCCGGAAAGAGCTGATCGGATAAGAAAACAATCTATAAATATTAAAGATTAAATACAGAACTTAAACATAGCAGTAAATGCACCGTTTCATATACGTGACAGCAAGAGGATGTCTACCACATTCACTAAGAGCAAAGAAGTCTGCAGTGTTTTGATGTAAACCTATATATTTTTCATAGAATTGCCTATGTATCTTCTCAAATGGTTTGCTGTATTCGTATCCCCATATTTCCGAATCGTAACAAAGAATCGATCGCACAACAAAGTCAAACAAGAGTTGTCAGAAGACAACGCAGCTCACCGGAAAAGGGCTGATCGGATAAGAAAACAATCTTTAAATATTAAAGATTAAATGCAGAACTTAAACATAGCAGTAAATGACAGAGTATGACCTGACTTTTGATGTCGGAAGAATATCAAACTGAGGGATGGGGTATATGCCATTGAAACATCTTCCCTTAGGCTGGTGTGGACGAACTTGATATGAAAGCTATATCTTACATACTTCAGCAGCCATGTACACTTTTCAAAACTTAAACACATGTATAAATGACAAAGTATGACCTGATCTTTACCTAGCAGAAGGTCAAACTGAGGACGGGGTGTGTACTATTGAAAGGTCTTACTCTAAGGTAGGTGTGGGACAAACATGAAAGCAGCATCTTGAATACTTTGGCAGTTAAGAACACTTTTCAAAACTTTAACGCAAAACTCAAACATGGGTTTAAATGACAAAGTATAACCTGACCTTGATCTTGGCAGAAGGTCAAACTGAGGAAAAGTTCTGTGCTATTGGAAGGTCTTACCCTTATGTTGGTGTGGGCCAAATATTAAAGCGGTATCTTGAATACTTCAGCAGTTACAAACACTTTTCAAAACTTAAACGCAGAACTCGAACATGGGTTCAAATAACAAAGTATGACCTGACCTTGCCCAAGGCAGGTAAAACTGAGGAAGAGGTGTATGTTATTGAAAAGGTCTAACCCTAAGGCTGGTGTGCGCCAAATATTAGAGCTCTATCTTGAATACTTCAGCAGTTATGTGCACTTTTCAAAACTTAAAACGCAACTTAAACATGGGTGTAAAAGACAAAGTAAGAACTGACCTTGACCCACATAAAGAGTCTATTCTGGGGATGCGGGTATTTGCTATTGAAAAGTCTTACCGTAAAGTAGGTGTAGGCCAAATACGAAAGCAGAACCTTAGTTAAAAAACGACATTTGAAAACTTAAACATTGCGCTAACGTGGACGCCGACGCCAACGCCTGGGTGACAACATTAAGCTCTCCAGGGAAATAGTCCCTGCGAGACAACGATTTGAATATGTCGATTGGAGAAAACGTTCCAAAATGTCGCTGATACTGAAGAATTCTAAACATTTTTGTCGCTTGGTGCGCTAATACTTCTTTGGTCTTCAACCATACCAGTTTTGGAATAAAGTATACCCCTAAGTACTTATAAAACGAGGCACGATCTTTGTAACACCATTTCTCCATTTGCTTTAAAATACCTCAATTTCTACATTCAATTATTTTGGTTTTCAATAAGTTCAGTGACATGCCAACCGACTTACAAAATACTTCGAGGGCAACTGTCTGCGACCTGCCGTTAAAGAAAGCTTTAATCCATTTCAGGGTTTTGTCTCTAATGCCATAGCCATGGAGCTTGAAAATAAGCTTTTCATTGTTGACTGTTGAATGCCTTGCTGGAGTCTAGCAATATTACATCGGTTTGAATACCTACCTTCATGTTCCGGTGGAGTTCCTCTACAAGCGTGGTGAGCTGCATCTCACAAAATGGGGATCAGGTCCCGGTGCTTTGTCGGGTTTCAGGCCTTGAAATAGCTTGATGATGCCATTCAGAGAAATATATTATTTCCTGCATATTGCTGTATGAGCTATTAAATTCTGGAGAAAATTTTTCTGGACTGTAATAACCCGAGCCTTGCAGGTCTCGTACTTTCTGCAGGCATTTCTGCCCTCTGGCGTTACCAGACGTGAGGTTTCTCCCACTTTAGAAACTGCAATTTTCCTCTGAAGGTCTTTTAAGAAATAGGAACAGTTACCTTTGTATTAGTTCACGTCTTATATTGCTGATGTCATCTGTTCTCTGAAACAAAACACCAAGATTCCAATGACAACGTTCAACAATCGGGGTTTACCTATCCCAATTCTTGTGCTCAATATTTACCCTATCCTCAATATTTCTAACCACCTTATACATTGTTGAGAGTCAGATGCAGAAGTTTTCCCTTCATTGAATAACTTATAATCTTACTTTTTTTCTCAAAAGCTAACATTTGGACTTATCATGGGAAATCCCTCTTGTGTTACTATGCCAAAATAAAGTAGAGTAGCTTCCCATCCATCACAAATGACAGTTTTACAAAAGTGTCCTACTATATATAATGGCATGTGCTCCCAGAGTATATTTAGATCAGCCTGCAATTCTGCACACTCTCATCAGACTTCTCTATCCTCCTGCAGAAACATTGGCTCTTTGGCTATCCAAAGAGCACACAGAGAAGACCGATCAGACTGTGCAGAATGATTTATTTTGCACGGCGCACATCATACCTATACTTATAAGCAAGAATTCTGAAACTGGAGATACTTGATAAATTTTCAGCCATTTTAAGAAGGGAAACAATTTTTTTTTGACTCCCTTTTTGCTTTCAATGACTCTTTTTCTTGGAACTACTTACTGATTCCAAGTCTTGACCATAAAGTATATTAGTACAATGAAACAAGACCACACAGGGTTCAACCGTTGACACCGAGACGTCTGGACAAATGATGCCTGTTTATACCTTTAGAAATAATAAAAATGATTGAGGCAGTCGTATGTCACTAAAGGACGTACAGGACACTATGTGTGGTTACAAACGCTTTGCATGAAGTATATGCATCTTTTTTTACTGCAAGTCTGGAAACCCACAAAAGGGTAACTGGCAAGCACTGTGCAAAGCCAGATCAGACGCCACAACAGGCGGCATCTGATCAGGGTCTACACCGTTTGTAAATAGTTTAGACATTATTCTCTAGGAATATCTAAATCACATAGCCCGACACCGAAAATTGAAATTCAACTCTTCCAATATATAGTGTGGGGTGTTTCAGTCTCAGCAATTGGATCAATCATTGTGGTCTTAATTTTTGCAGTATATATTCTGAAGGTACTTGACTAATGGATTCGGATTTCATCTTTCAGTAATTTTCCTTAGAATTAGAATGAACATACAGAAGGCTGTATTTAGTGACACTGATATTCTTGGGATTCATTTAAAAGACAAACACGTGAATTCTATTCTTTTAATAATCATGATTCAATCACAGTTTATTGCACGAAAATTTAACCTTGACACTACTGAAGAGAATAAACAGATGCAAATGAGTGACACCTTGGATGTTTTCCCTTTATTCTAATTAAACCATGCATCATATGGACCATGTCAAGTGAAAAAGTGTCTTCAAACGTGCAAAATGCACAGATTCAGATCACTCTTTGCAAGCGCAGTATCATCCTGGCCTTTGTTCTCCATTCATACAGTCTGTAGTATCCAATGACTTTGTTAGCTGACAGCAAAGCCCTGCTCAGACTGAATGATTGCCCTTCTTGAATCAGCGGAAGGGAGAGAATAACCAAAGAACATATTTCATGATCAATCGCCACAAAAGAATGTTGCTGACCCTTCAGGGCATATGCCCGAAGACCCATTTTCGCATGGCATGGCCCATATACAGATCTTTTACATGAAATAAACTATATTTTCAAAAGGAACTGAAGAAAAGCTACATTAACCATTAGCACACTGGCTAAAATCAGCTGGCAACAAATGATATTTTTCTTTCTTTCCTAGATCACAGGGTTTTTACATTTCATGCCAATTGTCTACTGAGATAATCTGCATGTAACATCAAACCCTAGTGTTCTAATTTTCCAAGATCATAGGGTTTTTACATTTCATGCCAATTGTCTCCATAGACAATTTGCATGTTACATGAAACCCTGTATTTAGGTCCAGTAGGTTAAATGTCAAATGTCACCTGATGTTAGCTTCTAGCAAGGTCAAGGTAAACTATAAGCTTGTTTGGTCAAAGTAACTGACTGGATAAGACTGAGCCATGACAAATGAAAACCCTATAAAATGATGCATGCGAACAGCTTAAGTCCGCACCAGCTGACACATCTAAAATACAGGACTGCATTCAGTTAACTAAGACATTCCCAGTTACTTGCAAAACAAAAGGAAACTTTCAGTTCAGATGCAACAGTTTTCGGTGGATGGTAGACTACTAGAGAACATCCCCAAACTATTTTCAAGCTGTCTTTTGGCACAACCAAGATGGCAGCCTATGCAAATAAAATTTATGTATGCTGTTTGTAACCAAAACTAGAAATTTTGTTTGTAAAACACTATGCCCCAAACCATATGCTTGTCTCTTCAGATAATACAAGGTAAAAATGGCCCAATCTTCAAAGGGCCATAACTGATGAAATATTTTTCGGAATTTATTCTGATTTTGAGATATTTTGCTGACATGGTAAAATGCCCAAAATTACAAAGGGCCATAACCCATGATTTTTTTCAGAATTTATTCAAAAGTTAATCAGGTCAACCACTCATCACTACCAATCTATTCATCAAGTTTCAAGGCTCTAGCTTCAATAGTTTTTGAGACATTTTGCTGACAAGGGAAAACTGCCCAAATTTACAAAGGGCCATTGCTCCTGAAGTTTTTTTCAAATCTATTCAAAAGTTAATCATGTCATCTACTCATCATTACCAATCAATTCACTAAGTTTCAAGGCTCTAGCTCCAACAGTTCTTGAGATATTTTGCTGACAAGGTAAAAATGCCCAAAATTACAAAGGGCCATAACTCATGAAGTATTTCTCAAAATTTATTCAAAAGTTAAATAGGTCGTCTACTCATCACTACCAGTCTATTCATCAAATTTCATGGCTCTAGCTTCAATAGTTTTTGAGATATTTTGCTGACCAGACTGCAGCCATGTTTTTTCAAAGGGCAATAACTCAGGAAAGGTGCATAATCCTGCAGAGAAAAAAAATATGTCAGCTATTTTTACATGAGGAATCCATATAAGAAATTTCAAAACAGTAGCATGCACGTGTCTAAAATTATGGTATGCATCAAAAAGCATGACGAACGGACAGATGGATGGACAGATGAACAGATGGACAAATGCCCCAGAAGCAATATGCCCTTCCAACTTCTTCAAAGGGAATATTTACTGCGTTGATATCATTTATTTGATTTTAAATAAAACTAATAATTATTGATATAATTTATTCGATATAATATCAAGTCTCATCTTGGAGAATAATGGGTACTCTCTCATTGGAGGTCACATAGATTTACAATAATCATTCAGAAGACGCAAAATAATTTTTGAAAAACACTGGCCTATGTTTCGATTTACTGAACACAGCCCAGGTATCATTCCACAGTCAGTTTACATCATCACTATTTGCTTATAGATAGGTTTAGAGCTCATTAAGCATGTGTAAGGAAAAAACAATTTCATTAAAGACAGATACACATAAGATATCTTCCTCCTTAATCATAAAGGCTGCTTTTAATGGATAGAATTCGCTCCCTCTGGGAGCAAATTCTTTCCTTTAAGAGTAGCCCCTATTTTAGAAGCAATTGTTTGGAACTTGGGAGAATGTTTTGGGTATTTTTCCTGGTTGTGAGTACAAATAATTCTGTTTTGGCTACACCACTGCTTTACAACATTTGAACTTTACATTTCAATTTTTAAATGTTAAAGAGCATGAATTCTGTAATTTATCCATTTGGTGTTTCTTTTTTAGCACTCTGTTGGCTAAATCATGAGATGAAAATTAAGCCATGTTTTTATTTTTCACAGAAAGTAAGACATTTAAGATTTTATTCAAATTGTCCCCCTTGTCAAGTCTTACTTTCTGTGAAAAATTAAGAAAAGATATTTATGAATGCAGTTTTTTTTTCCATAGTCAACAGGTTGAAATTTAAGATTTCAACTTCAGAACCTCTCTAACATGCTTACAAAGTTAGGCTTGGATCCTTTCTGTGGGTGGTTTAATAAGCAGAATGGATCCATAAATTATTTCTGAGGTTGTATACACAACCAAAGAATGCTTCATTAACCCTTAAAACACCAAGAAAACCTGCATCTGAAAATGTCATCTGTTTATGTCGTCTGCTGAATATTCTTGCAAACTTTTCAAACCTATTTTTGCATACCAGCAAACAATGTGGACCCAGATCAGACTGCTCCTTGGAGCAGTCTGATCTGAGTCCACACTATTTGCAAAAAATGTCTTTTAAAATCACAAGCAGATGACAAAGCAGATGACAATTACAAATGTATTGTGATTGGCAGTTTAAGGGTTAAATCAGAATTTAGGAAACTCTCCCAACTCGTAATTCATCACTTTATGCAGCAAAAAATTCACATTGTCCTGATGATATATATCCATTTATGAAGTTTATAAAGTTTCATAACTGTATCCCATACGGATCAGGGGTTATGGCCCAGACAGTACTTTTGACCATGGATGGACACGCAGACATACACTGACAAATACGTACACGAAGCTACTGATCTTTGGTTTTTGTTTTCTAATTTTGACTGTTGTTATCATCATACTGTATTTGACCTCATTACCACATGTACCCCTCCCTATAAACGAACAATCAAGAGTAAATCTTCAACCTTTCTAGTTTTCAACATTGTTTCAGTCATACCGAATGATAAATCTAAAACACTTCAGTAATGGTGACCTTCAGCAATACTGTGTGATTCACTAATATTTCTCTACTAGATATCATATTTATCCTAAATAGTCTGGTACCGTAACTTTTTACCATACTTCTCCTAAGATTTTGAACAAGTCCATTTTACTACCAGCTGTGTCTTAATACTTAGCATGTTAGGTAAAAAATTCACTAGCCAACATTCTGAAATATTTTTCTTATTTTTCCCAGAAAACAGACTTTGACATTCCATGCAAATTGTCTCCTGGAATGTCAATGTCTATTTTCTGGTAAAAATAAGAGAAATATCATCTGTTTGTCATCTCCTAAATTAGCCCAGAGGGTGGTAAAGATTAAAACAAAACATTGCTGGATGGGCGGCAAATCCCAACACTTAGAGTAAATATGATACAAAAATCTAACATCTAATCAAGCTATCATACTAATATCCTTTTGACATCACTCGGAATATCTTTTCTATGTGGCATTTTATTTGGAAAAAATACATCTAAACTGAAATACAAAACCTTATCAGAAATAAAATTAATTTGCCCTTTATATTTCTGTTTTATACCCAAAAAATTATCTTAGAGTATAACCAAACACAGGTCTGACCTAAGCCAGTTTTGTATACTTGGTTGGTTATTTTGGAGTTAAACGGCCCAGTCAACACTATTAAGCAAATGACTATTAAGGTCATGTCAAGTCAGTCAGTTTATCCGAACACACTTTTCCTGGACAGGCTTAGTCCTCTAAGTGGTTAACCAGTACTTGTGCACTTCTTTTGCCAGAAACTCCCAAATGCCATTCTTAAATCAGTGAAAGGGAGAAAATGTCCACTGAAAATATTTCTTTTGTTTACATGTACTTAAAATTTTGGAAAGAAAAATTTCTTGGTTTCTTCTAAATCTTACTGACAGTTGAGCTGATGATCTTGTATGGCATGATTTTATTAACCAAAAAACTACATACTGCATTATTTCAATGCTCCTGAAGGGCATCAGGAAAATATTTTTCTTGTCTGAAGGAAAACATACATTGTGGGTACTTATGAGAAGTGCATCACTGAGGTGCTTCTAATGGGTACCCACAAAATATGTTTTCATGGAGAAATAAGAAAAACAATAATAACCACCTTAGTGAAAGTGAAAGTGAAAAAAAAGTGGCCTCTCAACATATACTGTTTCATTAACCTTAGTCCTGCTGAAGCCAGATACCCCCTGCCTTTGCAAACAATGCAGATCTAGATCAGTTGGCTTCTGGATCTGCACTGTGTTATTAATCACGTGAATTTGTATCAACAAACTGATTTAAGTAATCTGATTGGCTGAAAATTAGAAATGGGCATGGCATCTTAATTTATTCAGCATGGCAAGGGTTAACACAACATCAATGGTAAAATCTGAAAAGACAGTAGACACCATGTGACACAAGTAACTCACAATGAATCTCTTGAAAACCTGTTTTCTGCAAAACAGTCCAAGAGTATTCAAACATATAAATGATCATATTGATTGTGCTGGAGTTTAACTACCACCACCTGCTGCAAGAGTAGCAGGCCTTGTCAGTTGGACGCCCCGGTGATGCAAGATACACGACACTTTGCCACACCCAACCACCTCCATAAAACATCATAACGGAGATCAGTGGAGAGACCAAGTAAAATGCAATTAAGTCTTATCTCAAACCCTGATAATGGTTTGGTGTGTTATTTTCCCTTTCAACATTATTTAAGTCATACAGAGATGATGGAAAGGGGATAATGAAAGGCTCTGTGCAATAAAACACCAAACAGTCATGAGATGAATATCCAGAGGGATACAACCCTGGACCTCATGATCCTAAGTGGGTTGCACTAACAACTTGGCCACCCAAACACTTAATCATAAACCTTGACTATTATTTAGGCAAAACCAAACAAAGTGCATTATTGGTTTGGGTTGCTGCATGTTCCTTACATTTCAACTCCTAGTAACCCATCAATCATAAAGAGAGCAACCCCTTTTATTTTTAGAGAAAATTCTTCCCCTCAAAAGACGCCCCTTTGGAGAAAGGACACAAATAGTTCAGGGTGATCTCCACTGAAGATGCAGTTCACAGCTCCAGATCAGGCCAATTTTTCAACAAACTCCATATTGGTATCTTTCCATAAAAAAACAATGTTGTGGGTACTCATTAGAAGTGCCCACAATATAGGTTTTCATGGAAAAATAAGAAAAAGAATAATCTGTATGCCATTCTTGTCTAGAGCTATGCTATTTGTTTTCCTTCATTTCTTGGTACATCATAGTTGTAGGCTGATCATACTGACGTTGCTTTGATTGTTACATTCAATATTCATTAGGCTACGTCCACTGTACATTTTAGGCACAGCCAAAGTCATTCACCTACCTGTACAGGTAACACAGGAGTCGAGTTCAAAAACGTGGATACTCGCAAGCGCCCACTTTATAGGTACCAATTTATGTATACAGTATGTCAGGCTGGGTACCAATCAATTGAGCACCCGCGAGCACTCCCGTTGTTGAACTCACCACTGTTTATACTATAAACATTAACTTATAAACATTGTAATAAATAGGTCAAGTGAAAGGTCAATTAGGTTGGCGTATACTCAGGTATATCTTAACACATGTATTTATTTGTGCTTTTTAATAATCATTAACCCATTTTAGTCTGGAGACCCACAAAAGGTTATTGGCAAACAGTGCAGATCCAGATCAGATGCCACAGAATGTGGCATCTGATCAGGGTCTACACTGTTTGCATCAAATATAAGATTTTCTATAAAATGTATTAATAATAAAAACTAACAAGACTCTCTGTTATAGGAAACAGATTGGTCCAAAGTGTTGTGGTAGAAGAGTCCACACGTCGTAAACCAGTTAAATAATGTGACCATATGGTTTTAATAATGCATTATAGTTTTTGCTGTAACAATTAGCATGTCTGTAAAAATGTAAAATGAAGGATATATATACAAAACTTTATACAAATAATCAACATGTGGCTAGCATCATATCTACCTTAAAATTTGGACACCTTAACTCCTTTGCTTACTTTTCCTTAAACTTGAAAAAGTCCATTTTACTACCTGTTGATGAGTCCATAAACTGCTGGCTGGAAGGCAAACAGGGTAAACCCTGATCAGATGCCACCTTGCAACATCTGATCTGGGTAGACACTGTTTGCACAGGCTTGTGTCCAAATACTTAGGGTAAATGTGCTATATAATAGTAACAAGTGGTTATCATAATAAATACCAGTGACAAAAATTAGTTAACCAACCATTCACAACAATGAACACCATTCTGTTCAGATGCTTGCATACACCACTCTCAAAACAATCAAAAGATCAATTTTGTTACTTTTGCACAAAATCACATAATGCTAACTCAACTCAAAATGTCTTATAGAAGCAATTTACTCTGTACACATATCTCCATATTAGGCACTTTTTATGTCAAAAGTGTTGATACTTTTCTGATTTCCCCTCAAAAACATTTGTTGTGGGTACTCATTAGAAGTGCCTCACCTCAAACAGGCACTTCTAATGAGTACCCACATGTTTTTGTGGCGAAATAAAAAAAAAATATTTACTCGAATACTCTATCTGAAGCCATGCCTTCATGTACCCGTCAAAATGTACATTGTGCAAAACTAACAAAAGTTATCACCAAAATTATTGTCTCCTCTAACATACAGATTTTAGTGACTCACAAACACCAGCTATAGAAAACATAAACACAGTGAACTAGTTGAGCTTTGAATCTAATAGGCTGATCAGACACATTATACATAGTAAAAATAAAATTTTAGATAGATAAATAATATGTATTTATAAACATATATATTTCATTGTATATTACAAAATTTAAGCTGCAAAATATACAGATACAGAGATCTCTGTAATAAAAATAGAATGTTTTATATCACAACAATTTACTATTACTAAGACCCAGTGGTAGCTATATATTGTCTATTAATTGTTCTATAAATAAATCATTTCTTTTTTCACAATCTATTCCTGGCTCAAGGGCACGGTTGGTTGGTTTGGAGGTCAGTCAATATTATTATGGTTATGTCCAGCCAGTCAGTTTACCTAACAACACTTTTCCTGGGCAGGCTTAGTCCTCTAAGCAGTTAACCAGTACCTGTGCACATTCTTTCTCCAGAAACCGACAAATTCCCTTCTTGAATCAGTGGAAGGGAGAGAATGACCGTAGAAAATGTTGATAGCAGAGTAAGTTTAACACTGTCCAATCTAGAGTAGTCATAGGTTTGAATACTGCTTTGGAGAAACTCTCCCAATTGTAGAGCCCTTATAGTATTATCACCTTATCATCTGTCCCATAATGACTGATACACCACTGATGGGATGCCAAACTTTCAGCCTTTAGGCTACAAGGAAAGCTCAGAAGCACATTCATAGCTCTTTACACAATATAGAATATGTTGTTTTATTCCATCATTTTCTAATAATATTAAATGACAAATCTGAATGCAACAATTTTTAATTTTATGTGGTCTGCAAGTTTCCTTGCATATCCGAAATTAATATGCTCTTTAATCCTTAACCCTTTCACCCCTGAGTTTCTGACTTGGACTCTTCCATCTCTGAATTTGGACACATCCATTGTTACAAACAGGGTTTCAGTCAAAAACCAATAACAGAATGGCAGTATAGATCCTGAAGAGATGGCTCATTACAAGCAATCTCATCTGGATCTTTGAGTTGAGGTTTTACTGCCCAGTCAACCATTAAGGTCATGTTAAGCCAGTAAGTTTACCTAACCACTTTTCCTGGGCAAGCTTAGTCCTCTAAGCGGTTAACCAGTATCTGTGTACATTCTTTCACCAGAAACTGGCAACTGCCCTTCTTGAATCAGCAGAAGGGAGAGAATGACCACAGAAATTATTTCATGATCTATCTCTATGGAAGAAGGATTCCAGACATGGCAGGAATCAAACCAGCAAACTCCTGGTTACCATTCCGATGCGCATCTGACTGAGACACTGATGCCATCTTCTCATCTATACTGCATCTATACTGGTCTGCAGGGACAAAAGGGTTACAGTACCATTAAATTATAGCAGACACTTTTTTATTTATTTATTATCATTTTTTTAACATATATATTTTTCCAAGAAAATAAGACTATAAAGATTTCATATAAATCATGGATTCCAATGAAATATCAAGCCTTATTTTCTTGGAAAATTAAAAAAAGAAAGAAAAAAAAAAGAAAAAAAGTTCTGAAAATGTCTTCTGCTGTTGCTGTAAAGGTCAGTACCCGGGTTGACCCTATCCAAGACCACATGACATTCTCCTGAATAAACTACAAGCATAAGTGATTGAAATGAGTGGTATTCTTAAATAAAACATGATCTTTTTTAAACCTTTAGCACTCTGGGTAAAATTTTCAGCAGAAGACATTTCAAAATATTTTTTCCCAGAAAACAGGAAAAATGAGCAAAATATTTCAGTAAGTTGTCTGCTGAAAATTTTACCCAGAATGCAAAGCATGAAATCCTGATTCACATTTGCACAAATACCTCATTAATATATTTCCATATATGATTACCATATTTACCTTAAGTACTGGGACAGGCAGGTCAGAGCACACAATGTAGAACACAGAATGTGGCATCCCATAATGTGGCATTCAATCAAAATTTATACAGTCAAACTTCAATGGCTCAAACATCCTTGGGACCGTAGAAAATTGTTCGAGACATAGGTAGTTCGAGCCACTGAGGGATACTCCTGATGCCAGGTCAGTAAGTAAATCGCAATAATTAAGGGAATCCTTTTTTCGATGTTCTACCCAATAATTGTACGTTGAGTGTACTCATTAGAAATGCCTCAATGAGGCAATTCTAATGAGTACACACAACATACCATTCCATGATAAAATAAGAAAATTTCCTTAAATATGTTTCTTCAGTTATCTGAAGAATTTTGTAAGGACTTAAAAACGAGTTTGAATTAGCCATAGTAAACGAGCCATTGGTGTTTGTGCTATTGAGGTTTGACCGTATTGTTTGCCACTTGTCCAGCATTTTTAGACACATCATCACATAGTAAAATGGACGTTTTAATTTCAGTACAGGCCTAGATATGAGTTAACCCTTCTCCTGCTGAACCCGGATATGTCCTGCTTTTGCAAACAGGGTAGATCCAGATCAGTTGGCTTCTGAAGAAGCCAACTGATCAGGATCTGCACTGTTTGCCATTCAGTATTTGAATTTGTAACAACAACCTGGATTGAGTAAACTGATTGGCTGAATATTAGAAGTTGGCATGGCATCTTAGTTTATTCAGCAGGACAAGGGTTAAGGTGTCCCAATATTTAGGGTAAACAGGGCATTACCCATGATGCAAATTGTAACACTATTATCTTTGTAGAATTACAGTATGTAACTCAATAATATATCTGGGCATAATGTTATCCTTTGAAAAATAAACAAACAAATAGAACATTGACCAAATCACGTTTGGAACATATCTGATGGATTTCTTGTTCTAATGGGTTTCAGTATTTCTAAGCCAAGTAATTATTTTTCTAATGGATTTCAGTATTTCTAATCCAGGCACTTCTTTTTTTTTCTAATGGATTTCATTTTGTCTAATCCATGTACTTGTACTTCTCTTTCTTATGGATTTCAGTACTTTTAATCCAGATAATTATTTTTCTAATGGATTTCAGTATTTCTAATCCAAGAAATTATTTTTCTAATGGATTTCATTATTTCTAATCTAGGTAATTATTTTTCTCATGAATTTCAGTATTTCTAATTCAGGTACTTCTTTATTTTTCTAATGGATTTCATTTTTTTATCCATGTACTTCTCTTTCTTATGGATTTCAATATTTTCAATTCAGTTACTTTTTTTTTTTTTTTTTTTCTAATGGCTTTCACTGAGTATTTCTAATCCAAGTACATTGTAATTCTTTCTTCCAATGGATTCATTTTTTTCTAGTCAAGTTACTTTTTTTTCTGATGGATTTTAATGTTGCAAATCTGGATACTTCTTTTTCTAATGGATTTCATTTTTTCAACTGAGGTACATTTAATAAACAAACAGCATACCATGAAAGCAAAGACACCAATAAACAATGCAATACTGTATTTACCCTCAGTATTTGGACAGACAGGAATAAGCAGACAGTGCAGACCCAGGTCAGATGCCACAGCAAAGATGATGATCATTTGGTATATACATCTCTTTCAGCATTACTTATGTCATATACAGATGAGGAAGATATGATAATGAAAGGCTTGATACAGTCATGTGTTGAAATCTGCCTCTAGCAAGACTCAAACACAGATCCTCATGATCTATCATCTTAAGTCAAGAAATCTAACCACTTGGCCATCACATCAGTACATATGTGTAAGCTTATCACAGTCTTTGCTCAGTTCTCTGGATAGCCATAGATTTCTTCAGTCTGACAGCAAAGGCTCTGCTGATGAGCTGAGTTGAGGCTTTATGGCCAAGTCAACCCATTATGGTCAGCCAAGCTGACAGTTTACATAACCACACTTTTCCTTGGCAGGCTTATCCTCTAATTGGTTAACCAGTACTTATGCACATTCTTTTGCCAAAAACTGACAACTGCCCTTCTTCAATTAGCGAAGAAGAGGAAATAGTTGTAGAAAATATTTCCTGATCAATCTCCATGAAAGAATGTTGCCGGAGCAAAGACTCTCATTACTGCATGGATTTGCAGGTTGAGTTTTTCTTTTTTTTTTTTTTTTGGCACACACATCATAAGGTACACTTTCTCACACTGTAGCTCAGATTAAACTTGAAGCAGAAATGCTAAACCCGTCAATCAATAGACAATACTTGATTTTAAAATGTAATAAAGTCAACAAAAAAATTAAACATGATCAGATCAAATTTTACCATGCAATGCGAAAATTCAGCAGACAACATTTTCAAATATTTTTCTTATTTTTGCTTAACAACAGGATGTGAAATTTAATGTAAATTTGCATGAAATGCAAAATCCTGTTTTCTGGCAAAATTCAAAATGTAATCTACTGAAATGTTTACCCAAGTTGCTAAGCGTTAAAACAAAACAACTATATACAGAGGTAGACTAACTTATTTGCATTAGACAGCAATAGAGCAGGAATTCTCAACCTTATACAAGCGGATGATAAATGCAAGCAATATTTTGTGTATTTATTTTAGTATCGTAAAATACTGATCCCACTGTTTCCCATAGCTCCAGATAGGTCGTAATAAGGAGTTTTGAGAAAAGGATTTTTCTTATTTCTTCACGAAAATATATATTGTGAGTACTCAATGGAATAGCCTCACCAAGGTGATTCCACTGAGTACCAACAACACGTTTTCATCAAGAAATAAGAAAAATATCAATATTTATCTAAAGCTATGTAAGGTGGTAAAATTTAAAGGTAGCAATATGGGATATTTTTTGTTAATTTTGCAACAAAACAAGCATATCTTGTGAGTACTGCCTGGAATAGCCTCAGTGAAGCAATTCCTACCCCAACAAGGAATATTTTGATGCAAAATCAATAAAAAGGTACTTTCTGACTACTCCATTTCTCTGGACCTATGGAGTTTCATGACCCTCAGCTAAGCCTAAAAAACTAAGCCGGTGAAATAAATGATATAGATATCAATACACAATTCAGTAGGAAAATAAACTATAAAGTTACATCTCTTCCCAGAGAAGCACCAATATGAAATTAATAATACTTCAGTTCTTTATGGATGCCTGTCTACCACTGCCACATCACTTTATCCACCGCCACATCACTTATCCACCTGCACATCACTTTATCCACCTCCAATAAGATGCAACATCAGAAAAAATATCAGCCTGTGCATCTGTGCAGTTTGACCAGTCTTTGTTGTCCCCATGAAGAAACTCTGCATCCTTGGTTATCCAAAATGCACCCAATGAAGATTCTGATCAGACTGTGCAAATGCCCATGCTGATCTGATTCTTCGCTGGGCGCATATGTCCAAAGGTACATTTTCGGACATTGCAGCTCATACTGTGATAACTAAATATTGGGACAAGTACCGCATCATAGCTTCTCCAAAACCTTTAAACCATGTTGATCTGACTGCAAGCAGCTGAGTGGCAAACATTGTAGACCCTGATCAGACCGCTATTTAGGAGCAGTCTGATCTGGGCCTATATTGTTTGCTCAAAGGGATCCTGTCCCAGTATATAGTTCTGGTATTTCATTTGAGTTAGCGCACGACAAAACCTACAATAAGACTTGTGCGACTAGCGAAGACTCAGATCAGCCTGCACATACGCTGTTTTCATGTACCTTCTACAGCCTCTAGGCTATCCAAAGAGGGATAAACGAGAACTCTAGCCATACTGGGTGGATGTAAAAATAGTTTGTGTTGAGGTTTTACGGCCCAGTTAACCCAACTGGGTCATGTCGAGCGTGGTCAGTTTACCTAACCACACGTTTACTTCGCAGGCTTAGTCCTCTAAGCAGTTAACCAGTATTGTGCACATTCTTTCGCCTGAAACTGACAACTGCCCTTCTTGAATCAGGAAAGGAGAGAATAAAGACTGATCTGAGACTGGTCTTATTGTTGGTTTTGTCAGGCTCATTTTATACAGTTTGCAATGTAGAGTATATGATAAATGACCTAAAATTTTAAACACCTAAAATAATTACAATAAAAAAATTATAACAGT
Organism: Anodontia alba; assembly: GCA_964016985.1. Classification (NCBI taxonomy): domain Eukaryota; kingdom Metazoa; phylum Mollusca; class Bivalvia; order Lucinida; family Lucinidae; genus Anodontia; species Anodontia alba. Next base: position 54,634,584 of record OZ024834.1, on the reverse strand, counting down.
AGCCATAGTAAAGTTATGAAATTTCAAAAAGCCTAATTAAGGCAAATGAAAGAGCATTATTTCTTTCTTTCCTCATTTCCCTGCTAATGTACCACACAATGTATTTCCCTCTGTCTTTAGTTAACTAATCTAACAATACTATTCTGCTTCTTTTGCCCCATTATACTGGAAAGAAGCATATGTTTAGCCCTGGTTCTGCTGAACCTGGATATGCCATGCCTTTGCAAACAGTGTAGATCCAGATCAACTGATCTGGATCTATACTGTTTGTCATTAAGTATGTGAATTTGTATCAAGTATCAATTTGTACCTGGATCAAGTATTCTGGTTGGCTGAAAATTAGAAGTGGGCATGGAATCTTAATTTATTCAGCATGGCAAGGGTTAATAATAACTTGCCTCTAGAATGATTCTAAAGTTTTTATGTGTCAATTCCAAATCTTAAGTTCAAAGATTTCCAAAATACCAAGAAGAATTACATCTGTATTATTTTTTTCCTGTTTAAAAATTTAGGCCATTTACTATAATTCATTCATCCATATAGCTCCATATATTTTTCTTATTTCTCCATGAAAACGATGTTGTGGGCACTCATTAGAAGTGCCTCAGCTAGGAGCTTCTATTAAGTGCCACAGCACGTTTTGTTGAGAAATAAGAAAAATATCAGGGCCTAGTTGTTCAAAGCATTGTTAGCTTAATGAGCTTATTAGTGGTCAAAATGTTAACTGTTCTAGTAAATACAATACCTAATTCACAGGTATTTTTGCTGAAAAAATGTGAGTAGCTTTTGCAAATGCAAAAGCTACTCACATTTTTTCAGCAAAAATATTAGCATATATGTCATATTTAATGATCAAAGTTTTAACGATATGCTAACTAACAACATTGTTAGTTTTGAACAACTGGGCCTAGTACTTTTTGGTTGAAAAAAAGCACCTTTATCTGGAACTATGATCCATCTATCAACTCCTCTCATGAGTGGCACCTTCCCCCACACAAACGGATAATGTGAGAAACATCATAAAACAGATGGGGCATCAAGCATCCAATAAAGAATGATAATTCTGGTCAAGTTTGTTTGCGGAAATGTTCTTTGGTTTCATTCCCAGCAGCAACGTAAGAGAACACGCAGAGGACAGCATAACATATTTGATCAGCCTGCAATAAAAAAAAAAAAATTGCATTTATGTTACATACAAGGAAAGATGGTTATTTACGTGAAAGTTCTTCTGAACCCTTAAAGTAACAGAATACCTTTGACAAGTTCTTCCGTATTAACTCTAAATACAGGGACACCTTAACTCCTTACCATACTTGTCCTATGATTTGTAAAAGTCTGTTCCACTACCAGTTGCTTACTTTAAAATATTGATGGATGCTTTCTGCGGCAACTGATTTGAGTCTACACTGTTTGCTCAGACCTGTCATACCAGTACTTAGAGATATTATGGTAGATATGTTTTCTTTTTCCTAAACATTCATCAAAAGAGCAGTTAATACCATTTTTAACCTTTGACTTGGCTAGACTGAGCTCACAACCATGATACAAAATTGGGCCTGGTTGTTCAAAGCATCGTTAGCTTAACAAGCTCGTTTTTTGTTTGTGTTGAGGTTTTACGGCCCAGTCAACCCAATGGGGTCATGTCGAGCGCGGTCAGTTTACCTAACCACACGTTTACTGGGCAGGCTTAGTCCTCTAAGTGGTTAACCAGTATTGTGCACATTCTTTTGCCAGAAACTGACAACTGCCCTTCTTGAATCAGCGGAAGGGAGAGAATGACCGTAGAAAATATTTCATGATCAATCTCCACGAAAGAATGTTACCGACCTCGGCGGGGGTTGAACCCACGACCTCCTGGTCTCCAGTCGGACGGCGCATCCAACTGAGCCACTGAGGCCGGCTTAACAAGCTCGTTAAGGGTCATTTCGTTAACTGTTTGAGCGGATTCAATACACAATATTCTGATATTTTTTGCTGAAAAAATGTGAGTAGCTTCTGCAAAAGCTACTCACATTTTTTCAGCAAAACATTTCAGCATATTTGCGTATCACTCAATGTAAATTTTAACGAATCGTTAACTAACGACATCGTTAGCTCTGAACAACTGGGCCCTGATTTTCACCTGATTAGCTAGAGAGGCTGTGAAAAAAAATGTGTCTATCTTTTTTCTGGCCCATCAGTCTGTTTATACGGTAAATGTCCTAAAATTTCGAACACTTTATTCTCTACTATTCTGGCTTAAATTATGCTTCTTATGCACTTGTTTCTTAAAATACTTAGTGGAATGACAAACAGTGTAGACCCTGATCAGACTGCTCCTTCAGGAGCAGTCTGATCTGGGTCTGCACTGTTTGCATTTGTCATTTTATCAGAAACTTTGGTGTTCGAATTTTTAGAACATTTACCGTAATACAAAAACAGATGTGCATCAAAACATAGTTAAGCATGGAAATAAAAAAATAAAACAAAATGAAACCACCCAACCGTCATACCCCAACAACTCTAAAACTAACAAAAAAAATAAATAAATAAATAAAAAATAATAAAAAAACAAATATTACAATAATATGCCTATGCAATATATCTTTTTCTATGTCATAGAATGTTTATTATATACAACTGGAGAAAATGCTGAAGACTTTGTTAAAACAAGAAATCCGCGGAAGGCGTCATCGCACCTGCTGGTGCAAAAGTCACAGGAGCCACAATCAGAACGTGGTTATTAAATAAGTTTATTTCATTCTTAGCAGTGCTTACTTGGAAAACTGGGTTGAAAAAAATGTAGACAAAGTGCCTAGTGGGGCACATACTTTCCAGGCCAGTCCCATTCCCTCTAATGGCTATATCTTCAGCACTGACTTTTCGTATCATACAGCCCAATGATAATGGAACGTTGACGTAAAATGTGTAAAAGTCACTGGAGCATGAAATATAGGTCAAGGTCATGGGTCAAGGTACCTGCTAATTCAGTACATCAAGGAAAAGCACAATGCAAGGTATGGTGGTTGTAGGCCTTATAGTTGAGGAGTTATCAAACATCAACGTAAAATGTGTCAAATATAGGTCAAGGTCACTGGGTCAAGGTACCTGCCAAGCCAGTGCAATGAGGTGAAGCACTATGCAAGGTTTAGTGGTTGTAGGTCTTATATTTGAGGAGATACCGAACATCAACATAAAATGTGTCAAAGTCACTGGAGTGCACAATATAGGTCAAGGTCACCAGGTCAAGGTACATGCCAAGTCAGTACATCGAGAAGAAGTGCTATATAAGGTTTGGTGGTTGAAGGCCTTACAGTTGAGGACATATGGAAGGGTGAGGTAAAAGGTGTAAAAGACAATGGAGCGCGAAATATAGGTCAAGGTCACCCAGTGAAGGTACCTGCGGAGTCCGTACATTGAGGAGAAGCACTATGCAAGGTTTGATGGTTGTAGGCCTTACAGTTGAGGAGATATTGAACGTTGACGTAAAATGTGTAAAAGGCACTGAAGCGCAAAATATAGGTCAAGGTCACTGGGTCAAGATACCTGCAGAGTCAGTACATCTAGGAGAAGCACTATGCAAGGTTTGGTGGCTAGAGGTCTTACACTTGAGGAGATCTGGAACATTGACGTAAATTATGTCAAAGTCACTGCAGCCAAAATATAGGTCAAGGTCACCAGGTCAAGGTATCTGCCAAGTCAGTACATTGAGAAGAAGCACTTTGCAAGGATTGATGGTTGTAGGCCTTATAGTTGAGGAGATATCGAACATCCACGCAAAATATGTCAAAGTCACTGGAGCGCAAAATATAGGTCAAGGTCACCGGGTCAAGGTACCTGCCAAGTCAGTACATCTAGGAGAAGCACTATGCAAGGTTTGGTAGTTGTACGCCTTATAGTTGAGAAGATCTGGAACGTCAACGTAAATTGTGTCAAAGTCAATGGAGCGCAAAATATAGGTCAAGGTCACTGGGTCAACATATCTGCCAAGTCAGGAGGTCAGGGAGATGTGTCATGCAAGGTATGATGGTTGTTGTAGAATTGTAGTTGATTAGAATACTAACTTCGACGTAAATGTCGAACTTCGACATAACAGAACTGTTAACAGACAGACGGACGGATGAACGGACAGATGAATGGAAAAGCGGGCACCTATGTCTCAAAGTCGGGAGGTCAGGGAGATGTTTCATACAAGGTTTGATGGTTGTTTGGTTTTGTAGTTGATTAGAATACGAACTTTGACATAAATGTCGAACTTCGACATAACAGAACTGTTAACAGACGGACAGACGGACGGACGAACAGACAGGCGAATGGAAAAGTGGGCACCTATGTCGCAGTCAGGAGGTCAGGGAGATGTTTCATGCAAGGTTTGATGGTTGTTTAGTCTTGTAGTTGATTAAAATACTAACTTTGACATAAAATGTCGAACTTCGACATAAATGTTGACAGACGGACGGACGAATAGACAGACATACGGAAAAGCGGACACCTATGTCGCAAAGTCAGGAGGTCAGGGAGATGTTTCATGCAGGGTTTGATGGTTGTTTAGTCTTGTAGTTGATTAGAATACTAACTTTGACATAAATGTCGAACGTCGACATAAATGTTGACAGACGGACGGACGGACGGACGGACGGAAAATCGGACGCCTATATCGCACCCTGCTACAAGCAGGTGCGATAACAACCACTAACATAGAAGATTCTATGCAAATGGCTCATAACAAATAACAAAAATATTGAATCGACTTTAAGAACAGAAATACATGTACTGTGAAAATTCACTTAATTACTTATACTCCCACATACCCTGGTTTTCACTATATATCAAAGTGGTCAAGATTAAACAGACTTGTTATAAAACAACAACATAAAACATGCAAATAAAGCTTGGTACATATTACTCTCATGATAATGATAAATTCATAATCAGTGATAATTCCAACTCAACAAGCTCTTACAATGATTCAGCACAATCAGATTGATCAAGAGCAAATTCAAAATGGCATTTACACTTTGATAAATTCACTAAGCAGGAATCCTGGAACTATTTTCTTTGTTTAAATTTCAAATGTTATTTTACTCTTTTTTTCAACGTCAACATGACTGAGCTGGAATTATAAGAAAAGGATCTTATTCTTGTGGATTTTACCAATGAATAAACATCAGCAAATCATCCACCAACTTAATATAAATCCCTTAAAGCTTTATTCTATACTAGGGACAATATTTAAGGGAACCCCCAAATTCAAGTAGAAAGAAGCAAAACTTCAATGGCATAAGGAATGTCTATATGCTAAGGGGATCAGTATCTAGTCCATGCCCCGCGAACATTTATGTATGTGTATATAATGCATGCGTTCGATACCAATGCCACGTTTCAAAACAGCTTTGAATTTTCACATACTCTGAGAAGTCAAGGGGTTCCCTTAAATATTGTCCCTGGTATATTTTCGAGTGATTTGCCAGCGTTTACACATCAATAAAGTCACAAAAATGAAATTCATTCCTCTACTGTAAGCCACAACATGGGATGCAGAGGGCCCAAAAGTGTGCAATCGATAAAATTCTAACCTGCAGAAGCTATCAAGCTATCTTGGCTGATAAAAGCACTATGCCAAAAATAGAGTACCAGTGAACTGTGTTCAAAAGTTGAGCCACTCCAAAGAGAAATCAACTGCTCTGAGCAAATTCACTGCATGACAAATTAGTTTCATATACATTGTATATGACTTTTTAAAGGTAGACCCTTAAAATGCTCTATTGAAACAAAACTGTATAGATTATACGTATAGAAAAATTACCATTAATGGTCATTTTTCTATATAATCTATACAGTTTTGACAAAACTGTAAAGATTATATAGAAAAATGATTAATAAATACATAGATTATATAGAAAAATGATCATTAATGGTCATTTTTCTATATAATCTATACAGTTTTGACAAAACTGTAAAGATTATATAGAAAAATGACCATTAATGGTCATTTTTCTACATAATCTATACAGTTTTGTTTCGATACAACACGGCTGTTTAGATAACACGTTTTTTGCTTTGGATCCAAGTAATAGTGTTACCAAGAGGATGTGGTGCCCTTTTTGTTTTTATTTTGTAAAGTTGGAATGATCTGTCAATCATTGTCTCCAAAAAAAAAAAAAAAGAAAATACATTAACCATTCAAGAGCAGTTATAATATCAGCTTTAAAGCGCTAAGCAAACTTTGTTGCAGACAACAGGTGAAAAATTCTGCTAACCGCTTTGGAATTTTTCACCTGTTATACTTATATGGCTAATCTAATACCGATTACATTCATTCATGTTAATTATCTGTATATCTAGGAAAAGGGGGACTACAGTGGCCTGGGTGGCCTAGTAGTAAGTGTTCTCCATTTGCAGATCTCCACTCTGGCTGATAAAAATTTTGGACCATAAGTATGCATAACTTGTAATAAAGGTGTTCTGGACTGTGTTTAAAGTGAACTGGAACACTTTCAGGGGAGGCAACTCTGTCAACACTGTTTCTGCCTCCCTTCTGAAAAAGGATCTACTTTAAAAGGAAAGTTTCTTTTGTTTTAGGTAGACCATTTTCCAGTCAAGGACAAAAACAATGACCGAGTTGTGTCCCCTGAAAGTTTGTTGATTCCCCTTATATAGTTGGCCATGATGACCTTTCATTGCACTGGGTGACCCTGAGTGATGTCATGAACTTGATGTATCAACAATTATAACACTGGTGGAATGATTGATGGGTACTGAATATACTTTGTAGATTTTCCGCCATTTTTACAAGGGAGATAATTTTTATGGCTTCCTGTTTGCTTTCCTGCACAAGAAGCCCATTCTGACAAGGGGTCATTCTACCCTCAAAGGTAAGAATTTTGTCCATGTTCCTTTTAGAGTAGACCCCTTTTCAGAAAGGAGGAGAAAGACAAAAAAAACAATTTTAAAAGTTGTCTCCGCTGAATGTGCATCCATGCCCCTTAAACTTTTCCATGGATAAGAACTGATTAGCACAAACTGCATAGAACTTAATACAGTGTAGCTCCAATATATTGCGGTATTGCGGGTCCATAACCCTGAAACCGCGATGTGGTCGAAGCGCGATATAAGTCCCGACATGTACCATGCATGTATAACGGCGTGCATAACACTCGCTCGGTTTGTCGCTGTGGTAGTTTGCTGAGACATCACGGATAAATGGCATTCAGTTATGTTGCCACCATATTTCCTAATTAAAATTCGATTAGAATTGCTCAATGGAATAATTTACAATGGTGCGCTATGTCTAACAAGTAATTCCAATCGAAACCAGGTGATAAACTACGTTTGAAAACGAGAAATCATCGGATTGACAATTTAGGACGCCATTTTGGATACTCCGGCGAAGGGAAGTTACTCAATTGTGCTAAGATAACTTGAGTTGCTTCCCTTCGCTTATATTGCAGGCGCAAAAAAAAACAAAGTTAATTTCTTTTTATTTCTTTTTATTATTGTTTGTTTTTGTTTTCTTGCAGTTGTTTTCTTCTGAAATATTTACATCTACAGAAGTGCAAAATAAGCGGACTACGATCTGTGTATGTTGGACAGAAACATCGTAAGACTACTGTCTTGTAAAATTTGCTGGTGTTGAAAAGGAGGTGGACCGTTTTCCCCTGCTGAGCAAAATTAGTTTGTGGGCATCACTGACTCATTGAGCATTGAGTAGATCTATGTACTAAATGATGATAATGATTACGACAATTACGGCGATATAATTTATTGTTTGCCAATTATAATCAACGTGTGCGCTGATTGACACTAAGTGGATTGTTTATCATATAATACCTGATGCGCGATTTAGCGTTGGGATAGGCGCGAAAAATCAATTACCGGAGGCGGAACGCATTTTTTTTTTTTTTTCTGAAGTTAAATAAAACAACAAACATTTTACGTTTTTAAATTTTTTTTTTTTTTTTTTTTTGCTTATGGAAAATTTGGGAGCCATGGCCTATTCGCGATATACTGGATTTCGCGAAATAACGGACCGCGATGTATTGGAGCTACACTGTATAAGTGGTAGATGACCACTTGTTTTGTCTGAAAATGGATGAAATATTTTTATAACCTACATTGTACTTGGTTAAACCACAATCAAACTTTAGGTATGTTAACCTTTAAAGCACCAACCACAACTGCAACAGATGACACTTAAATATACCATATTTGCTCTAATTACCGCACTGCGCCCTTAAGATCTTTAAAATTACTACAAAAATTTGTAGTAAAATAGCCTGCTAATATGGGTACACTTAAAGAAAGATCAGGAGAGAACTTCATGAGGGGCGTGTTTAATGATACTTAGTTACGCAATATTTTTCTGATTTTCTTCATAAAAGCATATGTTGTTGGTACTCATTTGAATTGCCTCAACAAGTCGAGGCAACTCAAATGAGTACCAACAACATATGTTTTTATAAAGAAGTAGACAAAAGTACACTTGCTATAATCTAAATACTACTAAATTGTTTGACTGTGCGCTTATAGGAGCATGTGCGGTAATTAGGTCAATTACGGTATATATATTTTTTTCAATTAAGTTTTCACAGAAAATAAGTTGACATTGCACATGAAATATCAAGAATTACTTTCAATGAAAACTAAAACAAATAAGAATGTTGTCTGCTACAAATTTTGCTTGATGCTATAACCTTTACCACTCTCTTGGCTAAGGCAGCAGACAACAAACTGGTGACATTTTTCTCTTTTTTTTTCCAGAAAACGGGATTTGAATTTCATGCAAAGAGACAATTTGCTTCAAATGTAAAAACCTGTTTTCTTGGAAGAATAAGAAAAAAACATTTCAATATGTTTGTTTGTGTTGAGGTTTTACGGCCCAGTCAACCCAATGGGATCATATGTCGTCTGCTGAAAATTTTATCCAGAGTGCTAAGCATAAAGGGTTAAAGAGTTAAAGTGTCTGATTATTTAGGGAGATACAGTAGTGCAGTTACCAAATTTTGCCTTAATGCAGCAGACAAGCAACACTGTTTTGACATGTACAAAGTCAAATCCAGAATAAGTAGATGAAAACAAAATGAGCCACAACATGTGAAAATGTACCCTATGACACTTCAGTTTGGGTAGGAGTTTTACGAACCAGTCAACACTGTTGAGATCATGTCAAGCTAAGACATGTCAGCACAGAGAAGACTGATCACCCTGCATCCAAGCAGTCTAATAAGAATCTCTGTTGGCTGCCCAAAGGATAGCAGAGGATCGACTAAGTGGACAGCAGAGACTTGGACTGTGTGTATTCACATTTGGTGTTTTAGGTCCCTTTCAACATTATTTAAGTCATATTGATACGATGATAAGGGTGATTTTTGTTTGTGTTGAGGTTTTACGGCCCAGTCAACCCAATGGGGTCATGTCGAGCGCGGTCAGTTTACCTTGCCACACGTTTACTGGCCAGGCTTAGTCCTCTAAGCGGTTAACCAGTATTGTGCACATTCTTTCGCCAGAAACTGACAACTGCCCTTCTTGAATCAGCGGAAGGGAGAGAATGACCGTAGAAAATATTTCATGATCAATCTCCACGAAAGAATGTTGCCGACCTCAGCGGGGGTTGAACCCGCGACCTCCTGGTCTCCAGTCGGACGGCGCATCCAACTGAGCCACCGAGGCCAATAAGGGTGATAATGAAAGGCTCTGTACAATAAAGTACAATACAGTCATAAACTGAATACCACCTCCAGCAGGATTTGAAACCCAGTACATTGTGATCTATATTGAAAGCACTAACCATATTTTTGCTGAAATAATGTGAGTAGCTTTTGCATTTGCAAAAGCTACTCACATTTTTTCAGCAAAAATAACTGTGAATTATATATTGTACTTACAAGAACAGTTAACATTTTGACCTTTAAAGAGCTCGTTAAGCTAATGATGCTTTGAACAACTGGGCCCTGTTTGACAATGGATTCTTCAATGGGCACACCTTAAGGCATATTAGCTCACTGCAGCTCCTATGATGTTTTTTTTTTTTTTTCTTTTTTTTTCATTCTTTGAGTTGAAGTTTTTGTTTGTTTGTTTGATTTGGGCTTAATGTCGCTTTCAACAATCTTTCAGTCATATCGCGACTGTGTCTGGATGTGGCAGGGAGCTCAATGCTCACATTTAGTGTGCTGCCTCACTGAAATATCATGCCCCAGACACTTTGACATGATATTCCACTCAGTCACATTATACTGACACTGAGCTGACCAGTTCTAGCTGTACTTTCTTAATGCTGAGCGCTAAGCGGAAGAGCAGCTAGTACCAATTTTAAAGTCTTTGGTATGACCCAGCCGGGGATCGAACCCGCAACCTCCAACTCAAAAAGCGGACATTCTACCACTGAGCCACTGTGCCGGTGGTTGAGGTTTTAGTCAACCCATATTCCTCAAAAATAGACATTTTTATCCAAGAAAGATTTAATAATTTCGTTTATAGTATTAATACGATCATAAAATGTGGCATCTAACAGCCTGTAAAATTTCAGTTAGTCTCTCGTTTTTGAACTGGATCAAAAATGAAACAATTTTTTATCATATCTCTGTATTAATGTTGGCAACATTAATTCAGAGATATGATAAAAAATCATTTCATTTCAAGAACGAGAGACTAACTGAAATTTTACAGGCTGTCAGGTGCCACATTTTATGATTGTATTAAAACCAGATATCAATTTATTAAACCTTTCTTGGATAATAAAATGTCATTTTTTGAGGAATATGGAGCCTTTAAGGCCATGTTGAGATGTCCAGTTTACCTAACCACACTTTTCTTTGCAGGCTTAGTTCTCTAAGTGGTTGACCTTGAAGACTCCGCTCTTATGTTTAGAGAACTCAGTAAATCAGCCTGATGAGGCAATCCTGTATACAATGAGAATTCAGTGTGTATTTTTGTGGAAAAATCGTAAGAAAAATGATGAAAACACTCTTCTTATCTGGAGCCTCAGGTACCATCATAGGGGCCTCGGTGGCATATGTGGACAGAAAGGGCTAAGATCAGACTGCCCATCTGTGCAGTCTGATCTTGGCCTTTGCTGTGTGCTTACAAAACCATTGATACTGGAAATTATATTGACAAACACTAAAAGAATTGACTGAAAAGGACGGCTGTGATGACTCTGGGCTTTGCTGTTTGCTTATGTCCAGTAGATTGCTTTTCTCATTGCACGGCTCATGTATTTTGGATGTTGGCAGGGGAAATGGTCAGGGGCGATTTGGGGAGACTATTGGGATCATTCAGTCTCCACACAACATAGGCCAGGACCATGGGGCATGCAGCATGGGCAACATCTGCAGGCCTTCATTCATCACTGGGAGCTGGTCTGGCAGTGGGCAGTCTGGGCTCCATGATGTCACAAGGTCATCACAGTCTGATGATGGTTCATGATAACAACCGAAACTGAGTGTCGCAGTAAGTGAAATTCTTCTTCAGGATATGCTTAATATTATAGCACTTTTATCCCAAGGAATTTTGGTCTATCTGGAGGTATATGGCAAACCTTCAATTTATAGACCACCTGGCTTCTGTGTGTGTATGTTACTTCTTAATGTCCCCAGAAAATAAGTGATTATATTTTTACATGATTCTGAGGTCAGAAAAAAGATTACACACATTAGTCAGAGATCTGGGAGACAGGGATGTCAACATGAGGTCTGGTTGGTTGAACTAGGGGGAGGTACCCTGACACCAGCAAATAGTTCAAACAGACCTAACTAAGGAAAAGTACTCTGATTCAAGCATGTATTTGTGTGTGTGTGTCTCGGAAGAGGGTGTATAATCCAGACACAAACGCAAAAATGAACTGAGGATGAATCTCTGTTTGAATACACACACTGGAGCTCGAAATTGACTTTAAGTATGTAAGTATGTGTGTAAGTGTGTCCCCCGCCACCTGCTTTCCCTTTATTATCTCCAACCCCATATCCACTTCCAGCATCTAGATCTGCATTCATACATGTCAAGTGCTAAGAATTTATATGGGCCTCCTCAAGTGAAAAAGTGTCTTCAAACATGCTCAGATTCAGATCATCCTGTGCATGCACAAAATATTATTCAGGCCGTTGCTCTCCATTAATACATTCTGTACTATCCAATGGTTGCCTTAGCAGACAGTGAAGGATCGGATCAGACTGCAGGGATGTGCAGGCTGATCGGGGCCTTCACTGTCCGCATATGCCCAGAGACATGTTTTCGCATAGCGTGGCCCATATACTGTTAAAAGATCTGTGTAAATACAGCAACAAGAGAATTAATTGTATTAGAAAAATATGAATTGCAAACTATTAACATGTTAATATTAGTTAGCTTAGCAATTGCAATAACACAATTCCATACATTCTGCTGATCGGCCATTTTCCCTCTTTTCCTTCAGTGACTGTTCAAGTTTGGCCATCTGTATTGCTATAATTCGATGCAAAGTCACCCCTATTATGCTTGCCTACAAAATGCACATCACAAAATGAGATACAATTAGTAAAAATGTCCCTCATCACATGCAAACAGTGCAGATCAAGATAAGCCATGGTGTCAGAACAGTTCAGTCTGCCCTCTGCTGTATATATTATACATGTACTAAGCCAGTTATGTATCCAAAATGCGATGCCCCAGTCAAGACTCACCAAGGTCTGAATACCATAATAACCCTAAGTGTTGGGACACATTATCTACTTGTATTCCTTAAATTTGAAATAGTCCATTCTACTACCTCTTGATGTGCCTAAAATATAATTGCTGTATCTATAGCAGTGCAAACCCTGATCAGACACTGCATTCTGCGGCATCAGATTTGGGTCCACACTGTTTGCAAAGTCTACTTAGAGCTTTACCATATTTCACATGTCCACAATGACCCAGATAACGGGAAAACTGAGATTTTTTTTTTTTTTTGCACCAAAACTATCGAGTGGGTAGGCATTGGAATTGTTTCACTGAGGCAATTCCAGTGAGTACCCACAAGATGTGTTTTGTTGTGCAAAAAATAACAAAAAATAATTTCTGAGTATTTTGTTTATCTGGATATATCTATGGGCTATTTCTTTGGCACAGCCTGATCTGAGCCTTGACTTTCCGTATACACCCAAATGCACATTTTTCCTTGACGGGACCAGAACAATGTATTTTTTAATAATTTCCCAAAAATCAGAAATTCACATTTCACTTGAATCATTAATCCCTGTTTGCAGGAAACATTAAAAATATTTAATGTTATCCGTTAACTTTAACTTTTTCGGTGCCAAATTTCAGACTACAATTGTCATCTGCTTTTTTTTATTTTAACAAACTATCGTTTGGAAAGAGGTTTATATGTAAAGTTGAAAGAATGAATGTCAAACAGCATAGATCCAGATGAGACAGCTCATTGAACTGTCTCATCTGGATCTATGCTGTTTGCAAAAGCCTATTATTATCGCCTGTGGCAGTGAAAGAGTTAAAGTTCAGCATTATCAGTTACTAAGCAGTACTCAAAAATATGACAGAAACAATACCCTAGAAACCTAGTTCTGATAATGCCAAAGAAGGCAATTAATGCATAAACCTTTACCACTCTCTGGGCTAATTGAGCAGACAACAAACTGATGATATTTTTCTTTCAATTCCTTGAAAAGAGGATTTGAAATTTCATATATTGGAGACAATTTGTATAAAATGTCAAAGTCTGTTTACTAAGCAAAAATAAGAAAACTATTTCAAAGTGTCATCTACTGAAATTTTTACCCAGCATGCTAAGCGTTAAAATGACAAACTGATGATATTTTTCTTACTGTTCCCTGAAAAGATTGAGGATTTGAAAAGTCTGTTTTCTGGGGGAAAAATATTTCAAAGTGTTGTCTAGTGAATTTTTTACCAAGCATGCTAAGCATTAAAACAACACCAGACATGCAGAGTACAACAGATTTTGTACTCCATCTTGTTAACTACCGTACTCCTCTGCATTACAGTTCATCACGAAAACATGCCTATATAATGTTGACCCCCGTAAACCCCACTTTTATATAGTAAAATTGGGGTTTACAGGGGTATACATTATTTTTCATATTTCTGCTCAAAACATAGATTGTGGGTACTCGTTGGAACCACCTCGGTGGAACCGCCTTGCGAGGCGGTTCTAACAAGTACCAACAATCTATGTTTTTGAGCAGACATAAGAAAAATATTAGAATTTTTATCTGAAATTTTTCATATTTTGCTGGTAAATTTTCCAATATATTTAAATAGGCTTGTTTTCGTAATGTACTTGTACTCCTCTACATTACAGTTACTTTTACAACTTGAACATAATTTTTTAACATGCAACATCTGCATTCAAAACTGAAGGAGTATAGATTAACTTCCAAATGAAAACGGTCATTTTTCAGGCAAAGAATTTTCATATGAAAACTGGCATATTTTTTATTTTATTTCTTTCATGCAAATAATTTCCAAATGAAAATTTGCATTTTTCATGCAAAGAGATTCTTCAAGAAAACTGCCATTTTTCATGCAAAGAATTTCCACATGAAAACTGACATTTTTATGCAAAGAATTCCCACACAAAAACTTCATTTTTCATGCAAAGACTTTCAACATGAAAACTGGCATTTTTTTATGCCTCTGCAACAAGAACTCACATGAATCAGTATTTAGTACAACATAGGATAACCACATACACACTAAGGCAAAAGTTGTGTCCCAATTTTACATACATATTTACATAGGTATGGGGTAAGGGTACATACCATATTCGACTTAATTATCACACTGTGCACTTAGGTTTTTCAAAATTACTGGAATAACTTGTAGTAAAATATCCACCTAATTCAGTAAGGCCACACTTTAAAGAAAGATCAGCAGTGGACTTCATGATGGATTTATTTAATGATGTTTATGCATTTTGTTTCTAATTTTCTTTATAAAAGCATATGTCGTTGGTATTTACTTGAACTGCCTCAAAAAGTCGAGTCAGTTCAAATGAGTTTGTTTGTTTGATTTGGGCTTAACGTTGCTTTCAACAATTTTTCAGTCATATTGCGACGGTGTCTGGATGTGACAGGGAGCTCAATGCTCACTTTTAGAGTGCTGCCTCACTGAAATATCATGCCCCAGACACTTTGACATGATATTCCACCCAGTCACATTATACTGACACTGAGCTGACCAGTTCCGATTCCTAGCTCTACTTTCTTAATGCTGAGCGCCAAGCGAAAGAGCAGCTAGTACCATTTTTAAAGTCTTTGGTATGACCCGGCCGGGGATCGAACACGCAACCTCCCGGTTACAAAGCGGACGCTCTACCACAGTTCAAATAAGTACCAGCATCATATGTTTCTATAAAGAAGTAGACTGGATTTTTCTTTTGGGTGCCCTGTTTTGTTAATGGGTGCAAGAATTCCTGGTATTTGGGTATTCACCCCATAAACTTAATTTGAATTGCTTTTTTCAGAGATGCTAATTGGATAAACACCCCAAAACAGCAACTTACCTAAGGTACTGAGATAAAAGTACAAGGGCTGTAATCTGAAGATCAAAACATTGTTCGATGGTGCGCTTATTGGGTTATGTGTGGTAATTAGATCTTATATGGTATATGAAATACAAAGCAACATCCCAGATCATACTCAGCAGCATCTGTATCAGAACTTATGCACTGCCCCCTTCACTCATAGAGAAGGGCGGGGGAGGGCCTGGCTAATGTGTGCGGCTATGAACTTTTTAATGCCCCCGAAGTGCCGGCAAAGTACTGGGGTTGTGATTTCAAGCTAAAACAATGGGGACAACTGAGATTCTATATTTACCCAATTCTTATTTTTCATTGCCCTCAAGGGATGGGGAAAACGAGGGGGCTTTTACTACAAATGAAATGTCAAGACTTAGTTTCTCTAAAAGAAGTAAATTATAATGTCATCTGCTACAATTTTCATTTGGCACTTTAAGGACCACCAATTTTGAAATTTATACATGTACCAAGAAATTGTGTGCTTTCTTGCCTCATCATTCAACAGATGCTGCTGAAATACAATGCTCTCCTACTCTGAATAAGCAAGTATCTTTGGACTGAGAAATAATGGTTTTAGTTTCAGAAAGAAAAGAAATCCTTACCATATTAGATTGAAAACGGTGTTGCACTACTTGTTTCCTTTTGGAGTCTGAAAAACAACAAGAACATCTGTTAATATGCTCACACAACTATAGAGGTGTATCATAAATTTTCTTTTTTTTTTCTCTTTTTTATTGCTTACCTGTCAAGAATCAAAGAACCAAAACATTATAAGTACAATTTTATTACATGTACTCAGAAAAAAGAAACAAGTATAAACCTTTAAAAAACATAATGGCAAAAACTGTAAACTGTACAAAAATTTCTAAAGCCAGCCAAGGCCAATATTTAGGTAACAACATCTTGAAAACGAATTTAACTTTAAATTGCAAAACATTATGCACCCTCTCCCACCCCATACCTCTTCTCATCCCCCCACCCCCCTCCCTTCCCACCAACACACACCACACATTTCAGACTATAAGCATATATGGCTTTTATGCTTCCAAGTCAAAGGCAGACAGCAGAAAACCCCAGCTTTCTATGGAAACTGATACTGAATGTGGAAAATAATAATATCAACTAGAGCTGGTGTTTGTAAAACACTATGCCCCCAACTGCCTGACTAACACTGCTTGACTACAACACTGCTTGCCCATGACGGTAACAACAGTACAAATATATGAGATTTCAATGTTATTTTATCAAAGGGAAATAACTCTAAATAAAATAGGAGATGATTGGGATAAGAAAAAAATACGGATCACCTATTTTTTCATGAGGAATCAAAACATGAAATTTCAAAACATTAGCATACATGGTTCTAAACTTATGCTATACACAATAAAGCAACGACATTAAATGGCCCGAAATTGCGAAGGGCCATAACTCCAACATTTCATTTAATTGGTTCAAAATTTATTCAGGTGATCTCCTCCTCAATCCCAATCAGTATACCAAATATCATGGCTCTAGCTTAAATACTTTTGAGATATCTTGCTGAAAAAGTCAAAATGCCTAGAACTACAAAGGGCCATAACTACATCAATTTTTCATAGAATTCCCTAAAAAACAGACCAGGTAATCTCCACATCATCCCCAATCAGCATATAATATTTCAAGACCCTAGCTTAAGTGCTTTTCGAGAATTCTTGCTGACAAGGTCAAAATGAGCAGAACTGCAAAGGGCCGTAACTTTATCAATATTTTCATGGAATTCTCTCAAAATATAATCGGGTAATGTACACATCATTCCCACTCACTGTATCGAATTTCAAGAACCCAGCTTAAATACTTTTCAAGATATCTTGCTCACAAGATTTAATTCTGATTTTTTTCAAAGGGGCATAACTTTAAATAAACATGCTAGACAAGAAACAAAATACGGGTCGGCTATTTTTTCATTGGGAACCCAATAATATAAAATTTCAAAACCCTAGCGTGCAGGGTTCTTAAGATATGGCATGCACAAAAAAAGCTTGATGAACGGACAAACAGTCGGATGGACAAATGAAGGCAAAATAATATGCCCCATCAATTTCATTCGAAACTGGGGGCATAATCAGGTCATCTACTCATCGCTACCAATCTATTCATCAAGTTTCAAGGCTCCAGCTTCAATAGTTTTTGAGATATTTTGTTCACAAGGGAAACATGCCCAAATTTACAAAGGGCCATTACTTATGAAATATTTTTCAGAATTTACAAAAAAAATAATCAGGTCATCTACTCATCATTACCAATCAATTCACCAAGTTTCAAGTCTCTAGCTCTAATAGTTTTTGAGATATTTTGCTGACAAGATAAAAATGCCCAAAATAACAAAGGGGCATAACTCAAGAAGTATATTTCAAAATTTCTTCAAAAGTTAATCAGGTTGTCTACTCATCACTACCAGTCTATTCATCAAGTGTCAAGGCTCTAGTTCCAACAGTTTTTGAGATATTTTGCTGACAAGGTAAAATTGCCCAAAATTACAAAGGGCCATAACTCATGAAGTATTTTTCAGAATTTCTTCAAAAATTAATCAGGTCATCTACTCATCACTACAAATCCATTTACTAAGTTTCAAGGCTCTAGCTCTAACAGTTTTTGAGATATTTTGCTGACAAGATAAAAATGCCTAAAATTACAAAGGGGCATAACTCAAGAAGTATATTTCAAAATTTCTTCAAAAGTTTATCAGGTTGTCTACTCATCACTATCAGTCTATTCATCAAGTTTCAAGGCTCTAGCTTCAATAGTTTTTGAGATATTTTGCTGACAAGTTAAAAATGCCCTAAATTACAAAGGGCCATAACTCATGAAGTGTTTTTCAGAATTTCTTCAAAAGTTAATCAGGTCATCTACACATCACTACAAATCCATTTACTAAGTTTCAAGGCTCAAGCTCTAACAGTTTTTGAGATATTTTGCTGACAAGGTAAAAATGCCCAAAATTACAAAGGGCCATAACTCAAAAGGCATTTTTCAAAATTTCTTCAAAAGTTAATCAGGTTGTCTACTCATCACTACCAGTCTATTCATTAAGTTTCAAGGCTCCAGCTCCAACGGCTTTTGAGATATTTTGCTGACAAGATAAAAATGCCCAAAATTACAAAGGGCCATAACTCATGAAGTATTTTTCAGAATTTCTTCAAAAGTTAATCAGGTCATCTACTCATCACTACAAATCCATTTACTAAGTTTCAAGGCTCTAGCTCTAACAGTTTTTGAGATATTTTGCTGACAAGGTAAAAATTGCCCAAAATTACAAAGGGCCATAACTCAAGAAGTATTTTTAAAAATTTCTTCAAAAGTTAATCAGGTTGTCTACTCATCACTACCAGTCTATTCATCAAGTTTCAAGGCTCTAGCTTTAATAGTTTTTGAGATATTTTGCTGACAAGATTGCATCCATATTTTTTCAAAGGGCCATAACTCAGAAAAGGGGCATAATCCTGTCAAGAAAAAAAATATGTGTCAGCTATTTTTTCATGAGGAATCCATATATGAAATTTCAAAACAGTAGCATTCACGGTTTCAAAGTTATGCTATGCATCAAAAAGCGTGACGAACGGACGGACGGACGGACGAACAACCCAGAAGCAATATGCCCCTCCAACTTCTTTGAAGTTGGGGGCATAAATAGGAGATAATTGGGATAAGAAAAAAATACAGGTCACCTATTTTTTTATGAGGAATCAAAATATGAAATTTCAAAACATTAGCATACATGGTTCTAAACTTATGCTATACACTATAAAGCAATGACATTAAATGGCCAGAAATTGCGAAGGGCCATAACTCCAACATTTCATTTAATTGGTTCAAAATTTAATCAAGTGATCTCCTCCTCAATCCCAATCAGTATACCAAATAACATGGCTCTGGCTTAAATACTTTTTGAGATATCTTGCTGACAAGGTCAAAATGCCTAGAACTACAAAGGGCTATAACTACGTCAAATTTTCATGGAATTCCCTAAAAAACAAATCAGGTAATCTCCACATCATCCCCAATCAACATATAATATTTCAAGACCCTAGCTTAAGTACTTTTCGAGACAGCTTGCTGACAAGGTCAAAATGTGCAGAACTGCAAAGGGCCGTAACTTTATCAATATTTTCACGGAATTCCCTCAAAATATAATCAGGTAACTTACACATCATTCCCACTCACTATATCGAATTTCAAGAACCCAGCTTAAATACTTTTCAAGATATCTTGCTCACAAGATTTAATTCTGATTTTTTTTCAAAGGGGCATAACTCTAAACAAACATGCTGGACAAGAAAAAAAATACGGGTCAGCTTTTTTTTTCACTGAGAACCCAAATATAAAATTTCAAAACCCTAGCATGCAGGGTTCTTAAGATATGGCATGCACAAAAAAGCTTGACAAACGGACAAACAGACGGATGGACAAATGAAGGCAAAATAATATGCCCCATCAATTTCATTTGAAAGGGGGGTGGGGGGGGATAATCAGGTCATCTACTCATTGCTACCAATCTATTCATCAAGGCTCCAGCTTCAATAGTTTTTTAGATATTTTGCTGAAAAGGGAAACATGCCCAAATTTACAAAGGGCCATTACTTACGAAATATTTTTCAGAATTTACAAAAAAGTTAATCAGGTCATCTACTCATCATTTATCAATTCACCAAGTTTCAAGTCTCTAGCTCTAACAGTTTTTGAGATATTTTGCTGACAAGATAAAAATGCCCAAAATAACAAAGGGCCATAACTCAATAAGTATTGTTCAAAATTTATTCAAAAGTTAATCAGGTTGTCTACTAATCATTACAAATCCGTTCACCACATTTCATGGCTCTAGCTCTAACAGTTTTTGAGATATTTTGCTGACAAGGTAAAAATGCCCCAAATCACAAAGGGCCATAACTCAAGATGTATTTTTCAAAATTTCTTCAAAAGTTAATCAGGTTGTCTACTCATCACTACCAGTCTGTTCTTCAAGGCTCTAGCTCCAACGGCTTTTGAGATATTTTGCTGACAAGGTAAAAATGCCCCAAATTATAAAGGGCCATAACTCATGAAGTATTTTTTAAAATTTCTTCCAAAAGTTAATCAGGTCATGTACTCATCACTACAAATCCATTTACTAAGTTTCAAGGCTGTAGTTCTAACAGTTTTTGAGATATTTTGCTGACAAGGTAAAAAATGCCCAAAATTACAAGGGGCCATAACTCAAGAAGTATTTTTCAAAATTTCTTCAAAAATTAATCATTTTGTCTACTCATCACTACCAGTCTATTCATCAAGTTTCAAGGCTCTAGCTTCAATAGTTTTTTAGATATTTTGCTGACAAGTTAAAAATGCCCCAAAATTACAAAGGGCCATAACTCATGAAGTATTTTTAGAATTTCTTCAAAAGTTAATCAGGTCATCTACTCATCACTACAAATCCATTTACTAAGTTTCAAGGCTCAAGCTCTAACAGTTTTTGAAATATTTTGCTGACAAGGTAAAAATGCCCAAAATTACAAAGGGCCATAACTCAAGAAGTATTTTTTCAAAATTTCTTCAAAAGTTAATCAGGTTGTCTACTCATCACTACCAGTCTATTCATTAAGTTTCAAGGCTCTAGCTCCAATGGTTTTTGAGATATTTTGCTGACAAGGTAAAAATGCCCAAAGTTACAAAGGGCCATAACTCATGAAGTATTTTTCAGAATTTCTTCAGAAGTTAATCAGGTCATCTACTCATCACTACAAATTCATTTACTAAGTTTCAAGGCTCTAGCTCTAACAGTTTTTGAGATATTTTGCTGACAAGATAAAAATGCCCAAAATTACAAAGAGCCATAACTCAAGAAGCATTTTTAAAAATTTCTTCAAAAGTTAATCAGGTTGTCTACTCATCACTACCAGTCTATTCACTGAGTTTCAAGGCTCTTGCTTCAATAGTTTTTGAGATATTTTGCTGACAAGATTGCATCCATATTTTTTCAAAGGGCCATAACTCTGAAAAGGGGCATAATCATGTCAAGAAAAAAAAAAACACGTGTCAGCTGTTTTTTCATGAGGAATCCATATAAGAAATTTCAAAACAGTAGCATTCACAGTTCTAAAGTTATGCTATGCATCAAAAAGCGTGACGAACGGACGGACGGATGGAGAGAAGGACAGACGGACCGACGAACAACCCAGAAGCAATATGCCCCTCCAACTTCTTTGAAGTTGGGGGCATAATAAGACCTGTTGAAGACAGCATAGCTCACCTGAATTGAGCTTTGCAAATAAAATGAAACAAGAATTGCCTGGGAACCTCAGGGGTGGGAATGATAATTCAACAAAACCCCTGAAAATGTCCATATCCCCTACCCTCCCCCCACCAAAATACCATATTTCAAAAGCTCGTGTCATGATCAGAACTTTTTATTTTTCTAAAAAAATCATCAAAACTGCTGAATTCAGCTAATCCGCTGAAAATTCTCACCCCTGGACCGGCACTGGGCTCTAAAGATATATGAGTATAATACATATGGAAGTAAGTAAAAAAGTCCAAACTTTGGGTCATACTGATCATAATCCGAAAGTATGATGTTAATATATATGAAACACTCTTCAAGATAAGTAAATCACTGGACTGTGAAATATAGGTCACTGTGACCTACTTTATTTTGAAGTCAAACTGAGGATCATACAGACTCATAATCTGAAAGTATGATGTTTACCTATCAAATATTGTTTAAGATATAAGGTAAAATAACTGGACTGTGAAATATAGCTCACTGTGACCTACATTTATTTTGTGGTCAAATACCAGGCAATACTGAAGGATAATCTAACAGTATGGTGTTTATACAAGCAATACTTTTCAAGATATATGGGAAAATCATTGGACTGAGAAATATAGGTCATTGTGACCTACATTTATTTGGAGGTCAAATTTTGGGTCATACTGACTCATAATCAGAAAGTATGGTGTTTATACATGAAATACTTTTAAAGATATAAGGGTAATTCGCTATAACATGAAATATAGCTCATGATGACTTACTTTGTTTTTAGGCCTAATTTTGGATTATACTGACTCATAATTGAACAGTATGATGTTTATACATCATACACTTTTCAAGATATAAGACAAAATCACTGGAGCAAAGATTGTAGGTCACTGTGACCTACATTTATTTTGAGGTCAACTTTTCAGTCATACTGACTCATAATCCATAAATATGATGTTTATACATCAAATACTCTTCAAGATATGAGGCAGAATCACTGGACCATGAAATGTAGGTCACTGTGACCTATATTTATTTTGAGGTCATGCTGATTCATAATTTTAGTATGATTATTATACATAAAATAATCAAGACACAAGGCAAAATTACTGGACCATGAAATATAGGGTACTATGACCTACTTTATGTTAAAACCTTGTGTCATACTGACTCATTAGCAGCAAGTATGGTGTGTATAAATCAAATACTCTTCAAGATATAAGGCAAAATCACTGTACCATGAAAACTTCAAGCTATAAGGCAAAATCACTGGACCATGAAAAATAGGTCATGCTGACTTTATTTAACTTCATGATCTACAAGTCAAAGTCACAAAGTTGACCGATGTCTGACCAAGTATCTGTCCAAGCAGTGTTTATTTGATACCCCACTCTAAGCAACCAAAACTTAACAGACAGACAGATGGACTGACATGGAAACAATACGCATCCTCATGAATAGTTTGTGGAGGGGTTTAATAATTCATCTGTAACTATAGGGTGTTAGAAATCTTAGCCAAAAAAATCTGTGAAAATTGTTGTGTAAAAATCCAAACCTAAATCTGGTTAAGATCAATACATACACAAGATTTGATCCAATTCCATCAATTCATTCACAAGATTTTGAGTGGAAACAAAAATCTAAGAATAACCGAGTAACATAACTCTGTTGTAAATTTGCAAAAAATGATGTGTAACAATTCCAACCTTGACCTGGGCAGCATCAATGCATATGCAAAACTTGGTGAAATTCCATCAATTTGTTTCAAAGATATTGAGTGGAAATGAAATTATGACAACAAGAGGGCCAAGATGGCCCTGTATCGCTCACCTGCTTACCAGACAAGTTTGAGTCAATTGGCCTTTTGGTTCACAAGAAAAAGTTCAATATTGATTTTCAAGATGGTGGCCATCTTGGATTTCCAATCAGAACGATTTCAGCTACTTTTGATTTACAAGTCATCTCGATACTTCCAATGAATTTTGAGTCAATTGCCTTTTTGGTTCAGGAGAAAAAGTTCAAAATAGATTTTCAACATGGCCGCTAGGGTGACCATCTTGGATTTCTGATCAGAATGACTAAAGCTACTTTTGATCTACAAGTCACCTCTATACTTCCTTTCAAATTTCGAGTCAATGGGCCTTTCTATTCAGGAGAAGAAGTTCAGAATAGATTTTCAAGATGGCAACTGTGGCAGCCATCTTCTATTTCCAACTGGAACTATTTTAGCTATTTTTGATCTACAAGTCACCTCGATGCCTCTTACCATGTTGTCAATTGGCCTTTCAGTTCAGGAGAAGAAGTGAAAAACAGATTTTCAAGATGGCTGCCATGGCGGCCATCTTGGATTTCCGTTCAGAACCATTTTAGCTATTTTTGATCTACCAGTCACCCCTATGCTTCCTAACAAGTTTTGAGTCAGTTGGCCTTTTGGTTCAGGAGAAGAAGCGAAAAACCGATTTTTTCTATTTTTAACTTTGGCAGCCATTTTGTTCAGCAGAGTGGAACCATTTTATCAATTTTGATAGAGGGTCACCCAAGGAACATTTCTGTGAAATTATTTTGAAATCGGGCCATTGGCCTAGGAGGAGATGCCGTTTATAGGTTTTTGTATTGTTAGTCTAGCGGCCATTTTGTTCAGCTGAACGGAACCATTTTAGCAATTTTGGTATCAGGTCACCCAAGGAACATTTCTGTGAAATTATTTTGAAATCGGTCATTGGCCTAAATGGAGATGTTGTTTAAAGGTTTTTCTATTTTCAGCTTTGGCGGCCATTTTATTCAGCGGAGCGGAACTATTTTAGTAATTCTGCTAGAGGGTCTGTGAAATTATTTTGAAAACGGGTCATTGGCCTAGGAGGAGATGTCGTTTAAAGATTTTTCTATTTTTAGCTTTGGCAGCCATTTTGTTCAGCAGAGCGGAACTATTTTAGCAATTTGGTAGAGGGTCACTCAAGGAACACTTCTGTGAAATTATGTTGAAATCACGTCATTGGCCTAGATGTTGTTTGCAGGTTTTTCTATTTTTAGCTCTGGTGGCCATTTTGTTCAGCGGAGCAAAACCATTTTAGCAATTTTGATAGAGGTGGACCAAAGGAACATTTCTGTGAAATTATTTTGTTATCGGGCCATTGGCATAGGAGGAGATGTCATTTAAAGGTCTTTCTATTTTTAGCTTTGGCCGCCATTTTGTTCAGGGGAGCAGAACCATTTTAGCAATTTTGGTAGAGGGGGTCACCCATGGACTATTTCTGAGAAATTATTTTGAAATCGGGCCACTGGCCTAGGACGAGATGTCGTTTAAAGGTTTTTCTATTTTTAGCTCTGTCGACCATTTTGTTCAGCGGAGTGGAACCATTTTAGCAATTTTGATAGAGGGTCACCCAAGGAACATTCCTGTGAAATTATTTCAAAATCCATTCCCCAGTTTATGAGGTAATGTCATTTTAGTAAATTGTTGACACTGGATGACAGACGACGCACGAAGGACACAGGGCAATCACAATAGCTCACCTTGAGCACTTCATGCTCAGGTGAGCTAAAAAATGTTGCCGATTCGGCAGGGCTTGAACACACAACCTCCTGATCATCAGTCAGACACGCATCCAAGTGAGCCATCGAGGCTGGCTTAAGAGATGAGCAAATGGCAACTAGAGCATCAGGTAACAGTGGATTGTTGAAGTGGTTCAGGTCCAAAAGAGATAAATTTAATTTGTGTCTTGTTACTGTAGATGAAACATCGATCCATTACTATGAGCAAGAAAACAAAGCTCGAAGTCATCAGTGGGTTGGATCTGGTTCCTCAAGAAGTTCAACGTTCAATCCATGGCTGACAATGTGATGGCCATTGTATTCTAAGTTCCTAAGGAGTAATTCTATGGCCTTTTACCAAAAGAGAGCACAGTAATTGGTGAGTACCATGCAAACTTACTAGAACACAAGAGGCCCATGGGCCAGGGCTTGCTCACCTGAGTGAAATAGCCACTGCAGATATGCATTTGTAATGCAACATTTTTTCAATTCTGCCACAGCAACTAATGAAACGATTTGGTTTAAGGGCTAGCTAATGCACTTTAAATGGAACAAACCTCAAAATACCTCATAATTATGTCCAAAATAGCCCAAAAATAGACCCTAAACCTTGGATGTTCACCCTGATAGATGGATGTACACTCAAAAATTCGGACAGTATAACATAATACACTTGCCATTTTCTGTGGCGAGGGCATAAAAATGCAATTTAACCATTTTGCCATTATAAATCAATGCTAGCTTTCTGTTGCCATGGCAACCAAACCAAGAGGCAGACCACCATAATTATAGCTATTTTGAATTGCCTTTACCAAAGCAACTTTTGTACCAAATTAGAGTCATACTGCTTCAGTGGTTTCGAAGTTGTCATTTGAAAAAGTCCTTTTTCAAAACTGAATGTTGCCATGGCAACCAAACAACATGACCACCGGTCATAAAACATATACACTGGGTAGACAATCATCTGATGATTATAACTGCCAAATATGGCTCAAATCACTGGTTATGGAGAAAGTGCAATTTAACCATTTTCCCATTATAAGTCTATATGGGAGTCTTCTGTTGCCATGGCAACCAAACCAAGAGGCAGACCGCCAAACTTTTGGCTATTTTGAACTGTCCTATGCCAAGCAATATTTGTATCAAATTAGAGTCCTACTGCTTGAGTGGTTTTTGAGGAGTTGTCATTTGAAAATTTCTTTTTTTTTTAAATTTAATGTTGCCATGGCAACCAAACAAAATGGCCACTGGTCATAAAACATACAAACTGGGTAGACAATCATCTTATGATCATAACAGCCAAATATGGTTCACATCACTGCAGTGGTTATGGAGAAAATGCAATTAAATCATTTCCAATTATTAGTCTATGGGAGCTTTCTGTTGCCATGGCAACCAAACCAAGAGGCAGATCACCATAATTTTAGCTATTTTGAATTGCCCTTACCCAAGCAATATTTGTACCAAATTAGAGTCATACTGCTTCAGTGGTTTTGAAGGTTGTCATTTAAAAATTCCTTTTTTAAAATTTAATGTTGCCATGGCAACCAAATAAAATGACCTCTGGTCATTGCCATGGCAATCAAACAAAATGGCTGCTGGTCATCAAATACATAAACTGGGTAGACAATCATCTGGTGATCATAACTGCCAAATATGGTTCACATCACTTCAGAGGTTATGGAGAAAATGCTATTTAAACACTTTCCCATTATAAGTCTATGGGAGCATTCTGTTGCCATGGCAACAAAACCAAGAGCCAGATAACCATAATTTTAGCTGTTTTGAATAGCCCTTACCCGAACAACACTTGAACCAAATTAGAGTTGTACTGCTTCAGTGGTCTTGAAGGAGTTGTCATTTAAAAAATTCCTTTTTTGAAATTTAATGTTGCCATGGCAACCAAACAAAATGACCGCTGGTCATTGCCATGGCAATCAAACAAAATGGCTGCTGGTCATCAAACACACAAACTGGGTAGACAATCATCAGATGATCATAACTGCCAAATATGGTTATGGAGAAAATGCTATTTAAACACTTCCCCATTATAAGTCTATGGGAGCTTTCTGTTGCCATGGCAACCAAACCAAGAGGCAGATCACCATAATTTTAGCTATTTTGGATAACCCTTACCCAAGCAACATTTATACCAAATTAGAGTCATATTGCTTCAGCAGTTTTTAAGGAGTTGTCATTTAAAAATTCCTTTTTTCAAAATTGAATACTGCCATGGTAACAAAACAAAATGGCCACTGGTCATAAAACACATAAACTGGGTAGATAATCATCAGATGATCATAACTGCCAAATATGGTTCACATCACTTCAGTGATTATGGAGAAAATGCAATTTAACCATTTTCCCATTATAAGTCTATGGGAGCTTTCTTTTGCCATGGCAACCAAACCACGAGCCAGATCTTCATAATTTTAGCTATTTTTAAATCCCCCTACCAAAGCAACATTCTTACCAAATTAAGGAAAAATCATATCAGTGGCTTTGGCATTGTCGTTTGAAAGTGTTAATGGACGACGGACAGAAAGTGATCACTATAGCTCATCCTGAGCATTGCTAAGGTGAACTAAAAGGAGGACTGCACTCAATGTAAAACAGTGTGGTAAACTCTCTAAAGGAGTTCCTCTTGTGCAACACAATGCAAAAGTCCACAAATGCAAGGTTTCAGTAGATAGAGTAGAACAGGTATGAAAAATACCATTCTGCCTATTCACCTTAAGTGCACTTAGTGATTACTTTTTGTTCCTGACTTAAAAAAGAAATATCCATGGCCCCCATTTCTGGACAAGTAAGGCCGCTGTTGAGGAGTGTATCAATGCAAAGGGCCTTGATTTCTTCAATACCAGGATAACAACACTGGAACACCATTTTGCCAGACCTATCATACTGGAGAATAATAATACAGAAAAAGAGATCAATCTCAAAAGAATGTAAGGTAGGCTGATTACTTACTGACTCACCCTCATGTACAGATTTTGCTGCTTTAACCCTTGTCCTGCTGAGCCCGGATATACCCTGCCTTTGCAAACAGTGTAGATCCAGATCAGTTGGCTTCTGAAGAAGCCAACTGATCTGGATCTGCACTGTTTGCCATTAAGTATGCAAATTTATTACAACAATCTGGATCAAGTAATCTGATTGGCTGAAAATTAGAAGTAGGCTTGGCATCTTAATTTATTCAGCAGGACAAGGGTTAATATACATTGAAAATTGCAACCATTATCTTTAATATATTTTGAGAAAAAGATTTTTCAACATTTTTTCCACATAAATGTATAGGGAAGCAAATTTGACAATAGTTCAACCTAAGATCATCATTTTTGCAAAAAGAGACCTCATGACCTATATATTAAGATTCAGTTTTCAAATTTGTTGGTTCAGAGAATAAGATTTTTAATGTGTTTTATCATAAATAGGCATGATGACCATCTCAGTCAACAGGGCACTACCATCTGCACAAATTAGATGACAAAAGCATGGCTCAGGTGAGCTAAAAACAGGGTTAAGGAGATTAGATGTCATTAATATCAAATCTTAGCTCAAATTACATAAAACACTATATTGAGACTCAGCCTTGAAGCTTTCTTGGTTCTGGAGAAGATTTTTAAATGGTTTTCAACATGAACAGTCATTGCAGATATCTTGGTCAATGCAGCATGACCATTTGAACAAAATTTCAATTCCTGTCTGACAGGTTCCACATGAAATTTGGTGAAAATTGGTACAGTGATTTAGAGAAATTGTTTAAACATTTCATGATTTTATACACGTATATTGCCCAGAAACAAGGGCAGATAACTCCAGAGGGGATAAATTTTGTCGACCATTAACTTCAATACATTATGACAATAAGACCTATCACAGGACAGCATAGCTTGCCTGCTGGGCATATTTTGTATCATTCCATTGTCAGATTGCTAAAATCACTTGACTTATAGTAATAGGTCACACAGACCTATATGACAAATTCAATCTTTGTGTCACATGGAACAAGTATTCCAAGTTTGACATTCATCAAATAGTGTTTGTTATAAGGTGAAAATAACTGGACCATGAAATATAGGCCACACTGACCTACATATATTTTCGAGTCAATTTTTTGTTACACAGAACCAATATTCCATGTCTGACATTCATCCATCAAAAAGTAGACCACAAAATATTGGTCACACTGAGCTACATTAATATGAGGTAAGTTTTTGTGTAACATAGAACCAAAATCCCAAGTATAATGTTCATCCATCAAACAGTCTTCAAGATACAAGGCAAAATCATTAGACTGTGAAATATAAGTCATCCTGACCTACATATGATAAGAGTCAAATCTTAGTGTCATATGGAACTAAGAACTAACATCCCAAGGTATGATGTTTATCCATTAAACAGTTTTCAAGACACAAGGCAAAATCACTGGACCATGACATATATGTCACACTGACATAATTATGAGAAAAGTTCAATCCTGGTGTCACATAGAACCAATATCCCAAGTATGACAAACGACAATCCATCAAACAGTCTTCAAGACACAAGGCAAAGTCACTGGACCATGACATATAGGTCACACTGTACTGCATATGATATTAGTTCAATCTTGGTGTCACATGGAACCAATATCCCAAGTGTGACATTTATCCACAAACAGTCTTCGTTAGAATTCAAAAGTCACTGGACTGTGACATATAGCTCATACTGACCTACATATTAGTTCACTTTTGGTGTCTAATGGAACCAATATCCCAAGTATGACATTATCCCTCAATAGTCATGATATAAGGTAAAATTGCTGGACCTCGGAAACAGTCCACCATGGCCTTCAACTCATGTCACTGCGGTCAATGTCATATAGCTGCCTGATCTATGATTTACTACTGTGGTTAAATGTTGTTTGCAGAACAGAAATGTATTAGAACACTGTACAAAGGTGTCCCAAATTTTTACCTTTAACCCCACCCGAGAGTATGAATCCTGGGGTCAGTATCTACAGGATAAATGATTCCAGGCACCAATGTTCGAAACATGAATGATTGCAGAGATATAACCCCACCCGAGGGTATGAATCCTGGGGTCAGTATCTATGGGATCAATGATTCCAGGCACCAATGTTCGAAACATGAATGACTGCAGAGATATAAGCATTTGAACAAGGCAGTCTGAAGGACAGCTATATCCCCCGCCACAGAATGACAATGGAGCGGCCTCAAAATTCAAGGCTCAAACTGGTGGCCTTCAATTGCAATCTTAACCTTGAGTCTGCATTGTTGAGTTATGGGTTCTGCACATCATCTCACTAAGGCGAACAACTGACCTAAATTTAATAAATATCTTTCAAAGGGTTCAGGAGATATGGAGTGAACATGAAATTCAAGGCTCGAACTCGTGACCTTTAACTGTGACCTTGACCTTGAGTCAGCATGCTTGAGTTATGGGTTCTGCACATGCCTCACTAAGGCAAACATTTGACCAAAGTTTCATGAAAATCTTTCAAAGGGTTCAGGAGATATGGAGCGAACAAGAAAGAGATAGATGACCTTCAATTGTGACCTTGACCTTGAATTTGCATAGTTGAGTTATAGATTCTTCACATCATCTCACTAAGGCGAACATTTGGCCCAAATTTAACAAAGCAGTCTGAATGGCAATGGAGCGGCCTCACAATTCAAGGCTCAAACTGGTGATCTTAATTGTGACCTTGACCTTGAGTCAGCATAGCTGAGTTATGGGTTCTGCACATCATCTCACTGAGGCAAACATTTGACCAATGTTTAAAGAAAATCCTTCCAGGGGTAAAGGAGATACGGACACCAAATTCAAGGCTCAAACTCGTGACCTTCAACTGTGACCTTGACCTTAAGTCTGCAGGGCTGATTTATGGGTTCTGCACCTTGTCCACTGAGGTGAACATTTGACCAAAGTTAAGAGAAAATCCTCCCAGGGGTAAAGGAGATACAGAGCGGACACAAAATTCAAGGCTCAAACCCATGACCTTGAACTGTGATCTTGTGAGTCTGCATGGTTGAGCAATGGGTTCTACACATCATTTCACTGAGGCAAACCTTTGACCAAAGTTAAAAGAAAATCCTTCCAGGGGTAAAGTTGAGATTGAGTGGACACAAAATACAGGGCTCAAACTCGCGACCTTGAACTGTGACCTTGTCCTTGAGTCCCCATGGCTGAGTAATGGGTTCTGCACATCGTCCCACAGGTGAACATTTGACCAAAGTTTAGAGAAAATCCGCCCAGGGGTAAAGGAGATACAGAGCGGATACGGAATTCAAGGCTCAAACCCATGACCTTGAACTGTGACCTTGACCTTGAGTCAGTATGGTTGAGTTATTGATTCTGCACATTTTCTCACTAAGGTGAACATTTGACCAAAGTTTAAAGAAAATCCTTCCATTGGTGTAGGAGATACAGAGCAGACACGAAATTCAAGGCTCAAACCTGTGACCTTGAACTGTGACCTTGACCTTATGTCGGCATGGTTGAGTTATGAGTTGATGAATACTGCAGTATATGTTTACAAACACAGAATGTCCGGATCAGATGGCATGGATGCACAGGCTGATCTCGACCGTCACTGTTTGCATATGACATAATAGCCCTTTTCCAACACTGTGCATCACACACTGTGGGTACCCATCAGAAGCACCTCCACAAGGCACTTCAAATGAGTACTATCACTATGTTATTGCGAAAAAATTGGAAAAATGTCAAGACTTTTTTTTTGTCAAAAATGACCCAGAGCTATCGCATTCTGGAAAAAAAAAATCTAAAGGAAAAAGAAAAAACATCACGAAAACATACCAGTTTGACCCCCCTAAACCCCACTTTTATATTGTAAAACTGGGGTTTACAGGGGTATACATTATTTTTCTTATTTCTGCTCAAAACATAGATTGTGGGTACTCGTTAGAACCACCTCAGTGAGGCGAGGTGGTTCTAACAAGTACCCACAATCTGTTTTGAGCAGAAATGTGAAAAATATCAGAATTTTTATCTGAAAATTTTCCTTTTTTGGTGGTAAAATTTTCAGTACATTTGAATAGGTATGTTTTTGTAATGGCAAAAAAAACAAAAAAAAAAAAAAAAAAAATTCTTTAGACAAGAATTCTTGTACTTTTTTCCTGCAAGGAGGGCCACAAATCTTAGAAACTGCCAAAAATCAGATAGGTCACAAATCTTAGAAACTGCAAAAAATCTATCAAAACTATTAGCATAAGTCGCAGTTTGAGAAAAAAATCTTTTGAGCGCGTACAAAAAGCAAAGCCCAGATTAGTCTGCATATTTTGTGTCATCTGACATTTAGGTCCTTGCCATTCAGTGCTTTTCTCTAATATCCATTGATTCAGAGATTCAACAAGCAGATAGCCAAGGCTCTGATCAGATTGCACACATGCACACGCTAATCCTTGCCTTCCCACGCAACATTTGATCTAAAGACTATCTTTCTCACGATGCCCCTCATATTAAACATATAGCATGCTGAGAAAAATTTTTAGCAGACTTTCAAAATAGTTTTCTTATTATCCCCAGAAAACAGGGTTTGACATTCATGCAAATTGTCCTTTAAAGGAATTCTTTGCATGAAATTTCAAATCCTATATTCTGGGAAATTAAAATGTTTTTCTTTAGTCTTAATCCTATTTTTTCCCAGAAAAATGAAGTTTTTTTAAAAGTAAAACATATTTTAACGAGTAATACTTAACCTATAGATATTGTGCTATTCTATTCTGTTATTCACCCTCTCCACAGAAAAAACGACCTTTCAGTCGTTATAAAGTCTTAATTCAGAAGGTCCCTTTAAACAGTTACCTGTATGACGTAGTTCCTCCCGCTCAAATGATCACGTGTCAGTTTCTTTTATGTGTAAAACAATACACAATTAGGAGAAAGGAGCGAGGGAAGGGAGGTGGGAAGATAAATACTTATCTATAGGTTAAGTATTACTCGTTAAAATATGTTTTACTTTTAAAAAAACTTCATTTTAACTTCGTAATACATTAACCTATAGATAATGTGCTAGAATTTGTAGAATAGGAGGGAGGATTTCTCCTAATAAGTTAGTCCCAACTTCTGAATTAAGGCTTATTAAAAAG
Organism: Anodontia alba; assembly: GCA_964016985.1. Taxonomy (NCBI): domain Eukaryota; kingdom Metazoa; phylum Mollusca; class Bivalvia; order Lucinida; family Lucinidae; genus Anodontia; species Anodontia alba. Next base: position 54,601,175 of record OZ024834.1, on the reverse strand, counting down.
ATTTATTTTTTTTATATATATATAATGAGGACATAATTAGTGCTTAAGGCAATAATAAGATCCTTTAACCAAGGATAAAGTAATCCAGGGTTAACATATATATATAATAAAGATATAATTAGTACCTCTCTAGTATAGCATCAGGTCTAGGGGGGCTGTTGACGTTGTCTACACATCCATAACTGATTGCTGTTGGCCCCCCACCACTTTTTGGGCCACTACAATGGGGCCCAAACTTTGGAGATTCTGTGCTTGTTGAGACATGTCTCTGAGATAGAATTTGGCAAAAGTTGATGAACTATTCCAAACCACTGCTTGAAGTATATCATTGAGAGGAACTTTGTCGAAGAAAGCCCAAGAAGATTTTTTGATTGATTGTGTTGGGGTTTAACGACACGTCAACCCTTGTGGGTCATTTTGTGTCGTCTCCCAGAGAAAGGGAGAAAAGTGATAGAAGAGATAGTAGAAGAGATTAAAGAGAGGGACAGGGAAGAAAGGAACAGGAATGAAAGTGAAGAAACAGAAGAAATAAAAATATTCCCCATCTACCCTTACCTGCTACAAGGATAGCAGGCCTTGCCCAACTGTAAGCCAATATCAGTTGGACGCCCCGGTGACGTAAGATACACGACACCTTCGCACCACCCGACCACCCCAAAAGCCCAAGAAGAGGAAAGAGCTCTAACTTCATGAGCTTTGATTTTAAGGAAAGAGATATCTTGTTTAGTGAGTTTCCTATAGGCAAGTTTAACAGTGTTAGATATCCATCTCGAGATAGTATCTTTAGAAATATCCTTATTGCCTTTAATAGGAAGAAAAAGTCTAGTTCTATTTTGGCGATAAGAGCTAGTCATTTTGAGATAGAATTTCAGAGCCCTAACGGGGCAAAGAAGTCTGTCAGTATGTTCCCATTTACATATTCGAGCAAGACTAGGAACAACAATAGGATCTGGTTTAACAGAAGGAAGCTGATTTTTTTGCTAAAAAACCAGATTTAAGAATCAAGGAAACTGAACCATCAGATTGATTAAATCTTAAATGTTGTGAATCCATAGCTAGAGCATGTATTTCACTACACCTTTTAGCAGTGGCAAGAGCTAAGAGAAAGGCTGTCTTAATAGTAACGTGAAATTTAGAAGCCTTATCAAGAGGTTCAAAAGGTGGTTTTTGTAGACATACTAAAACCCATGATAAGTCCCATTTAGGTGTAAGAGATCATTGTACTGGTCGTTGAAGTTCAAAGGATCTGATAAGTTCAGATAAAACTGGATTAGATCCGATTCTATTACCAGTTTTGAATTTTAAAGTGTTAGAGATCATAGATCTATAACCTTTAATAGTACTAATCTGACATTTCTTTTCCGAAAAAAGAAAAATTAAGAAATCGGCTATAACTGTAATAGGGGCCGAGATCGGATTAACCTTTTTTGTATGACACCAATTAGAGAAGATGGTCCATTTTGCATCGTAGACTTTTTGTGTAGATGCTCTTCTTGATCTGGAGACAAAATCTGCAACGTTTTGTGAAAATTTCTTATCTCTGATTGATTGTTTGATAACTCCCAAGCGTGAAGGTCGAGAATTGGGAGGTTTTGATGTACAAATCTTCCTTTGGATTGAGTCAGTAGTCTTGGAATTAGTGGCAGACGAATCGGAGCTGACACTAATAGAAGAAGAAGTTCTGAGAACCACTGTTGTTGTGGCCAGAACGAAGCTATGAGAACTATTCTGCACTGATGTTGTCGGATTTTCTCTAGAACAGCAGGTATCAGAATAAAAGGAGGAAAAGCATATGCATGAAGATGATTCCAGTCCATGGACAGGGCATCTATCACTAATGCTTTGTAGTCTTGTACTGGAGAGACATATAATGGGAGTCTGTGGTTGAATCGTGTCGCAAACAGATCCACATTTGGGAAGTTGAGCATCTGGAATACTGAATTCGCAACTGTTTGATCCAGAGCCCATTCTGTCTTGATAGGTTTGTCTAGTCTTGAGAGGCGGTCTGCAAGAATGTTGAATTTGCCTGGGATGTGACGTACTCTGATAACTATGTCTTGTTCCAGGCACCAATTGAGTATTTTCCAAACTTCTACGCAAAGATTGGGGGAATGAGTGCCACCCTGTTTGTTGATATATGAGACCACCGTTGTGTTGTCTGTGGATATCATGATGCAAGAATGGTGAATAAATGTTTTGGCTTGTTTCAGTGCTAATCGTATGGCCATCATTTCTAACATATTGATATGGAGCTGGGATTGGTTTTCTGTCCAGCGACCATGAAAGGACAGTGTTGTCGGCTCTAAATGAGCTCCCCATCCGTAATGACTGGCATCCGTATAAAGGAAGAATTTGGGGTCTGGAGGATGGATTGAAGTCCCTGTCTCGAATCGAATGGGGTTTATCCACCATTGTAAATGAGATCGAATCATGCCGTTTATCGAGATCGGGTGATCGAGAGGAAGAATATGAGGTTTCCAGACTGACAGCAGGCACATCTGAAGAGGACGTAAGTGCAGTCTGCCCAGGAGAACAAGGTCTGCTGCAGCACTGAGTTTGCCCAAAAGAGAAAGGAAAGTTCATGCCGATACATGTTTTGCTGACATTATTTTCTTGATTGTTAGAATTAGGTTCTGTACACGATCCGCTGGAACCCTGACTAAATTTTGTTGCGTCAGAAATTCCATACCTATGAAGGTGAATTTCTGAGCAGGAAAGAGATCTGACTTCTTGAGATTTGGCAGAAAACCTAGGCTTTGAATAGTATGAATGCAAATCTTTGTCTGAGTAATCAGACGGTTGTGAATCAGATTTTTTATCAGCCAATCGTCTAGGTATGGAAAAACTGATATGGCACGTTGGCGTAGAAACGCTGCAATAACGTCCATCAGTTCCGAGAAAACTAACAGACCGAACGGTAGGGCCGAAAAGTGATATACTTGATCTTCGTGTACGAAGCGAAGATACTTCCTGGATTGACAATGTATCGGCACATGTAGATATGCATCTGTTAAATCTATGGAGACAGCCCAATTGTTGAGTCTCATCGCTTGTCTTACCGATTTGACTGTTTCCATTTTGAATGCTTGTTTCTCTATGTAACGGTTTAATAAAGACAGGTCTAATATTAAACGAAACTTTCCGTTCTTTTTTGGCACAAGGAATATCCGGGAATAAAAGCCGGGAGTTTCCGGATTCTGTACCCTTTCCACTGCCCGTTTGTTGAGAAGATTCTCGATCTCTTCTCTGAGAAACGGGGAAGAGGATTGACTCATTCTGATCGGAACAGATGACAAAGGAGGAATTTTGATGAATGGTATCCTGAAACCGTTTCGTACGATAGAGAGGACCCATTTGTTGTCTGTTATTTCCTCCCATTTTTCCGCAAAATGGGCCAATCGTCCTCCCACTGGAATGTCCGCGAGCGGAAGAGCAGGCAGTGGAAAGGGCAGGCCTTCATAATCTTGCGGAGGAAGAGGCAGGTTTAGAGGAGGGGAACTGACGGATGTTACCAGTCCTCTTGATATTATCTTTCTTAATGTGAGAAGATGAGCTTTGAGGAATATTTTTGGACCTATACGACTGCGTAGGTTTAGGTCTGGATGTTGTTTGTTTAGCAGGATATTTAGGTATCTTGAAAGCTCTGCTCTGCGAAGGAGGCTTATAAGAATGAGATTGTGACTGAATGGATGTAGATGCTAGAAACCTTTGCTGTTGAGCTTCGAAGTTTGATTTAGCTATTTCTTTTATCCTGCCGTCAAATAAGGATTTTGAGTTAATAGGAGCGTTCCTTAACTCGTATGTGGAATTGTCGAGTAGTAGTTTAGACGAAGCTAGGGCTGCGTCCCTCCTAGCTTGGAATAATTCAGTAGTTAAAAGTGTAGACATGGCAGTAGCATGTTTAATCCATTTGGCTACGGCCTCCAGAAGTCTGGAAAGGGCCGCAACCGACATCGATTCCTGTTGTAATGAAAGGAAGGCAGCTGAAGAAAATAGATCAGCATGAGAATTAATAGCGACTAGTTTTCTAGCCTTCCTTTCCCATGCTTCTAGATTCTTGAGCGGAATAGAAGCTCTTCCTTTATTAGAAATGTCTAGGAGCGACGCATCCGCTTCTAATTGAGGGATATTATCAGTTGGCAAATATTGGTTTTGGCTCTTGTAGAATTTAGTCGGAGCAAGAGCCGAAACCAAGCTTTGCGGGCAAATCCAATCTCTTGAACATTTGTCCGATTCTAGTCTATTTTGAATATATTTTGTTGTATTTTGTACTAATTTGGATTGTGGGAGAACAAGTAATGGAGTGGAACGAGACTCCATTAATTGTTCGATCCCAGAGAGAGGTTTTAATGGAGCTTGATCCTGCTGAGTTTTGGGGCATAACTCAGGAGGAAGAAGCCGGAAGACCTCGTTAATCGCACGATCAAATGACCAGACTTCGGATTCAGTTTCCGAATCTGACTCCTTATTCTGTTGAGTGAGATTCGGCTGAATCTGATCGTAATTAATAGGTTGATTAGTGATTTGACTAAAATTAGTCTCCTCAGGTTGTATTAGAGTTGGCGTTTGAACAACCTGGGGAGATTTATGAGCCCTTGTATATCTACCAATGTCAAGTTGAGATTGGGAGGAATTTGATGAAGAAGAAGGCGTCATCGATCGTCTTCTTCTCTTTTTATGAGAGTGCTTAGATCTCTTTGAATTTTTCTTTCGCCGAGAAGAACTCAAAGAGTCTGATCTGGAAGTAGAGATAGAAGAAGAGGACGATCGATGTCTTCTTCTCTTTTTAGATTTGTGCTCTCTTTTTGACTGATCCTTCCTGGAAGGTCTGGAGATAGATAAATCATTTGAATTAGGAGGCTCAATCATTACACTCGGATCTGAGACCTGCGAAAAATCAGGTTCGAGTGGAAAATCTGTCTAGAGGAAGAAGCTGGATTAGGAAGTTCTAGTCTATCAGAACGTTCGTAACCAGGAATAAAGACATTGGATAGTCTGTGGACACTACCATGTGAAATATGGCTACTTATGGACGGAGCGTAGCTTTGTACAGGCACATTTATAGGAATATAACCAGGTGGAATTTGTGTTTGTAGGTCATACGCGAATGACTGTAAACCAATGCCTGGTTGACTGGAGCCTAGTTGACTGGTGCCTGGTTGACTGGTGACTGCTTGACTGGTGACTGGTTGACTGGTGACTGGTTGACTGGCGAATGGATGACCGGTGACTGGATGAACGGAGATAAGTTGCCCAGTGACTGGTTGACTGGTGACTGGTGGGCTTAGTGCCCGGTCAGACTCTAAGTCCGCCAGGCTGCCACCTTGATGGGTCCTGCCCCGAGCAGTAAAGCTATGAGGGGCGGTGCTCCCATCAACTGTCCCGTTGTCAGACATGTCTGACTGGGACTTCTTGGATTTCTTTGATTTCTTCTGTTTTCTCTTCTGCGTCATAACTGATTTTCTAGTAGCATGAAGGCGTCTTCTTTCTGCTAGGTTCCAAACTTTTTCTGTCCAGGAACTACAAATATAACACGGAGAGATACGTGTGCAAGAATTACAAGTTAGACAAGATAAATGTGTATCCCATTTAGCTTTTAAATGGCCATAGTTGCCGCGGGCGAAATGCATCGACTGACGCGGAAACAAAGGAAGAAATTTAACATTGAGAAAACAAGAAATCTAAGATCGATATTTCGAAAATAAGTACATAGATAGTAGAAGGAGTGAATATAGAACCAGAGAAAGTCAAGGATATGAAAATTTTAACCGTGTAGAATAATTTTAATCCATTTTTTCTAACACAGAATAATAATCCTTGAACATTCAAAGTCCACAGAAAAGAAACTGACACGTGATCATTTGAGCGGGAGGAACTACGTCATACAGGTAACTGTTTAAAGGGACCTTCTGAATTAAGACTTTATAACGACTGAAAGGTCGTTTTTTCTGTGGAGGGGGTGAATAACAGAGTAGAATAGCACATTATCTATAGGTTAATGTATTACGAAGTTAAAATGGGTTTGACATTTCATGCAAATTGTCTCCAATTTGCATGGAGCATTGTCTCCAATTTGCATGGAAAGACAAACTTTTTTTCTAAGGAAAAAAATATGATTTTTTAGTCGTCTCCAGAGAGTACTAATAGTTAAGCAGAATCATGTGATCAATGCTGTGTGCCAGCAGATCACGAAAACATGCCTATATAATTTTGACCCTCCTAAACCCCACTTTATATAGTATAACTAGTTTTCTTATTTCTGCTCAAAAACATAGATTGTGGTACTCATTAAAACTGCCTGGTTGAGGTGGTTCTAACGAGTACCCACAATCTATGTTTTGAGCAGAAATATGAAAAATATCAGAACTTTTATCTGAAAACTTAAGTTTTTGGTGGTGAAATTTTCAATATATTTAAATAGGCATGTTTTCGTAATGTGTGCATACATATAGTAGAACAATTATTTTATGTAGTGTCCATTCAATGATCAACCATGAAAATTAATGATTATTATTGTCTACAAGCAACAATAACATTTACTCACAATAAACACACAAAAACTAAACAGGCACAGAAACTAGTCTATGTGAACTACAGATTTTGTTGACATATTATGAACTGAGCCGTGTTATGTATAAAGGGTTCTTAGCATATATAAAAACAGAAATTTTGGATAAATTTGAGATACCGTATTTACCCTAAATATTCACAACCCTAACTCTTTACCTATAATAATTATTCCTCCTCAATAAGTCGATTTTACTACCTGTGAATGTGTGAATAGGTATAGTATGTACAGTAATTTAATCTAATCAAACCCTCTTCAGAAATCATCCTGGATCCGCCCTTGGCGGGAATGTAAATTCTTTCCTTTAATGATTAGGGTGCTTGATAGAAAAAAAAAAAAAAAAAAAAAAAAAAAATCAATAGACAACATACTGAAATATTTTTTACCCTTTTCAGAAAATAGGGTTTGTCTTTTCATGTAAATTGTCTCCTTGGGAGATAAGTGGCATTAAATGTTAAACTCTGTTTTCTTCTTCAGAAAGTAAAAAAAATCTCCAATATGTTGCCTGCTGAAATTTTTCTTAAAATGTGTTAAAGGTAGCCCTTTTTGAGATGGGAGCAAATACATGACAATAATTTCTCATGAAGCGTATCTACTCACCTTAAGGCCTCGAGTATACTGCAGATGCTTAGGCAGATTCAGGCATTTGTTTTTCACATATACACAAAAGATCCTTTATGCAAGATGTGGCTTAATTACATTTAAAGACAAAGCAAAGATGTTTTTTGGAAAATATGAGTTTTCATTGTTTTTTTTTCTTTCTTTTCTTGTTTTGTTTCAACATGACAGTCTATACATAAAAAAATCTGCTTCCAATATTTTAAGACGAGTGTTTAACCAATTTGTATCAAAAGGAAAGTATTGGGAAAATATGAAAGAAATGCATGCTAAGTTCAGACTCATTTTCAAAGAGAACTGATGTTCCACCCCAGCCATCCATGCATGAAAATCCACCACTTCATTAAAGAGATATCCATGCAACTTCATGAAAATCTGCCAGTCCATTAAAGAGATACTGCACACTAGAAGCTATCATATCAATACCAATGCCAATGAAAACAATGTCAAGGTCACCAAAATTTAATACATTTGAAGGCATGTCCCAATGATATAAGGCTGCAAGTTTGATGAAAATCTACCAGTTCAGTAAACAGATATCATGTACACAAGAAACTATCATGCCAATGTTTGTTTGATTTGGGCTTAACGTCGCTTTCAACCTTTTTCAGTTATATCGCGACGGTGTCTGGATGTGGCAGGGAGCTCAATGCTCACTTTTAGAGTGCTGCCTCACTGAAATATCACGCCCCAGACACTTTGACATGATATTCCACCCAGTCACATTATATTGACACTGAGCTGACCAGTTCTAGCTCTACTTTCTTAATGCTGAGCGCCAAGCGAAAGAGCAGCTAGTACCATTTTTAAAGTCTTTGGTATGACCCGGCCGGGGATCGAACCCGCAACCTCCCGGTCACAAAGCGGACGCTCTACCACTGAGCCACTGTGCCGGTCTATCATGCCAATGCCTACGCACACCAAAATCAATATGCCACCCTTCACCACGGGCTGGATGGAGGGTGGGAGGTATAACAAGAGGCCCATGGGCCACAATTCCCTCACCTGACTAAAATAGCCATTGCATATCTGCAGATGTCATGCAACTAGGACACAAATTTGACAGTGCTGTAAGAAGGTCAAAAGTCATCCTGGGATCATCGTTTGAATAAACTTGGAAGATGCTGAGTCCCCAGTGCTATAATATACCAAGATTCAGCCACAAAGCTTTCTTGGTTTCAGAGAAGTAAAGTTTTAAGTATTTTTTTACCAGAGACAGGCATGATTGCCATCTTTTTCAATGGTACAGAAGCATCTGAACAAAATGTCAGTATCACTTTGACAGAAGGCTCCATGTGAAATCTGGGGAAAAATTGGCCAAGCAATTTCAGAGAAGATGTTTTAAGATTACCATGAATGGCAACAGCAGACAGGCTACAACACTCTCTCTGTACTTTCATACAAGCAGGCTAAAAAGAACCACTTGAACAGCAAAAATATGAAAAAGGCAAATAAATTTACTCAATCTTTGACTTGCAAGGAAGAGTAAGCCCATGCATAAACAGTAACAATGAACAAATGTGTAATAGAAAATCCAGCGAGTATACAAAATGTTTTTCCAGGTATAATCTTTACTTTGTCCTTGATAAGGGCAAAAAGAAAATCCCTAAGGGGTCTGGATGCACCTAGTAGATTTTCTGCCATTCCCGACAAAGGAAGCAGCATTTGTTACTTCCAGTTTGCTTATCAGTACAGGAAGCCCCTTCTGAAATTCCGAAAAAAGGGTCTACTTGTGAAGGAAAGAATTTGCTCCCACAGGAAGCAAATTCTTTCCTTTTAGAGTAGACCTCTTTTCAGAAGGGGCCAAAAACAATTCTGCTTCCCCTTAGTATATCAATTCCCCTTCATTGGAATTTGTAAGAAGACCCAAATGCATTTGTGAGTAAACACTTAAGCAGAGCATAAAACACAATCAGAAAATTATGGTTTAATAAGTTTTGTTTGTATAGTGTAAATTATTGAATAGTAAAATTTGCAGTGGATGTGTCAAGTTGTGGAACAATTCCACTCTGCAGAGAGATTTTGTGTTTTCCATTTTAATAAGAAATGATTTTGCAGATCAGTCAAATGTGTTTAACCCTTAAAGCGACAAAAGAAAAACTGCATCGGAAAATGTCGTCTATTTATATCATCTGCTGAATATTCTTGCAGACTTTTCAAATCTATTTTTGCATACAGGCAAACAGTGTGGACCCTGATCAGACTGCTCCTCTGATCTGGGTCCACACTGTTTGCAAAAATGACTTTTAAAATCACAAGCAGATGACAAAGCAGATGACAACAGTTGTGACTGGCGCTTTAAGGGTTAAAGGGAAAGGCAATGTTAATATAGTGTGTATCTCATATAAAAGATCCTGACAAAGCATGCATTTTGATACAAGACTGATCTCATTCGGAAGAAAAATAAGATAAGTTATTGAGGTTTGAAGATGTCACAACTGCTTTTATGGGTTCCACCATTTTGTATATTTTAGCCATTGTAGACTCTCCCATACCATATATTGGAAGAGTCCAACTTCAATTTTAGGTACATCTGGCTATGAGATTTACATATTCCTGGAGAAAAATGGCTAAACTATTTGCAAACAGTGGAGACCCTGATCAGACGCCGCATTCTGCAGCATCTGATCTGGGTCTGCACTGATTGCACTGATTACAAATTACCCTTTATAGGGTTTCCCTACATTAATGGGTTATTGTGACTTTATGACATCATAAAAAAATTATTATGCAAAACCTTAATAAATATTGTTCGCAACAATATTTTTCTCTGTATTTGTGCATAATTTATAGATCCTTCTGTGTACATTTTTTAACTAATAATACACAGAAGACTTTATTTAGATTTCAAAATTTTTAGAACCCCATTAAATAAATATTCACGACTGTAGCATTCTTGGCAATGACTTTGGAATACTGAATCATCAATAGCTAAGTTTTTATGACTTGGATTTGCTGCAAAGTGCACAGTTTGTCAAGATCTTTCATCTTAGATGCATACTTTACCTACTTTGCCTTTTCCTTTAACAGAATAGTGTTTACAACATCAGTGACATCTAGAACTGGAAACCTAAATATTCAATTATATATATCAAAGAAAGACTGCCTAGTGTTATTAGGTAACCATGTATCCTTAAAACACGGCAACACTAACAAACTTTGCATCCTTAATGGCTATCCAAAATGCGCCCAGTGAAGATTCTGATCAGACTGCCTGATCTGAACCTTTGCTGGGCACGCATCTGAAGGTACACTTTCCAACTTTGAGGGTCAATAAAATCTAGATGTCACTACATACACACGCACATTTCATATGGTTAACATCTAAACATCTAGCAGTGATTTAATACTGATTGGCATGAAATAGATAAATACCCCACTGTTTACATTAGATGTATTCAACCTTTATAGATTCAATCTTGACATCTACAAATAGAAAGAATAAAAGGAAAAATCAAGAAAAATGATGCATGAAATTTCTTACCAAATTCCTCAAGAATAAATATTCCGCCCTTCATAGTGAAACATTTCTTGATACGACCTAGCTCTATAAATGACTGAAAATAAAATTGAAAGCAAACATAACTAGGCAGTATAGTGGATTGATCCTGCTCAGTATAGAACATTACTGTGCTTTTCTTTTTTTTTATTTCTGTAAGGCATTGCCGTATTTACCCTAAATATTGAGACACCTTAACTCCTTACTATACTTTTCCTAAAATTTAAGTAAGTCCTTTTGACTACCTGTTGCTGTGTCTAAAACTGCAGGATGAATAGCTTACAGGGTAAACCTGGATCAGGTGCAGCAGAAAGTGGCATCTGATCTGGGTCTACCTTGTTTGCTCAGGCCTGTCTGTCCCAATACTTAGGGTTATTATGAAACACTTGGCAACATATTTGTTAATAAGTTGTCAACTTATTTTTTTTTTCTTCCTAAAATCTACTTCTGTAGTGCCTATAATTTTTTCGCTTTAGGTTTAACAAGTCCCAGGTGTATAAAAGAAAAACCAAAACCAACGGAGCAGGTTCAAATAGCTACTATACCACTTGGTTAGATAAATGACAAATATTTCATTTAGGTGTAAAAAGGTCAATATTTCTGCCTTGCATTAGGAGAAATCAAACATTTTTAATGGTTAAATTTCTACTTAGAATATGTACCAGTTACATTAGGTCTGATATTCAAAGGTATTATCAGGCCCCTCTAAAGGTCTGAAGAATACAAAGAATTAACAATACATTTACATAAAAAGAAGAGACTAGAGCTAACAAAATTCCACTTTTCAAAAGAACATTGCCAAAGCGTACAAAAATGCGAAAGATTTCAACATTCTATGGAAATAAATAATACAGATATTATGCAAGGCACTTTGAATACTTCAATCTTTTGTATCTACAAAATCGTAGCTGACTCAAGTGGTATCGTAACTTTAGTCTCTACAAAAAAGATTTTAAAAAATAAAATAGAGAAAATACGACAGCTCAACTAAACTGCAACTCAAGAAACTTAAAAACAAGCCAAAGCTAACAATAAAGAAACTAAAATCACATAACAAGTTCCACAAAGGATGACAAAATACATTACTGTACCTCAAAATCCTGCCACAGGGAAGGCAAAGGGAGAAATAGAGAGAAAAAATTAAACACCATCACCATACATTCATGACAAAAGAGTTCCAGTCAGAAATTGTGTTGTGTACCGTTAATATCCTAAAATTTGAACACTTCATTCCATTTTAGTTTTATGTAGTAATTTCTTAAAATACTTTGTGGAATAGTAAACAGTGTACACCCTGATCAGGCAGCTCCTTAAGGAGTAGTCTGAACTGGGTCTGCAGTATTTGCATATGCCATTTTATCAGAAACTTTGGTGCACAAAATTTTAGAATATTTAGCCTAAATAAAATATCCAAATATCTGAAAAGGATTCCTTCTGACCATTCAAAGTTGAAGCCAGCTATTTGAGTAAATCATATCCGTTTAGAAAAAAATGAATCAATTACAAACTCCAAAAGCAAATTCCAGTGTTTTTCTTTTTTTCTGAGCTGAAACTCTAAAAATACCATATCGCAAAACATGAAACTAACATACAAATGAACCAAATGTTTTTATCCATAACATTTCTATCTTGTGCTGTTTTTAAAGTAATGTGTTTATAAAACACACTAATGCTTTTCTGTTCCCCTTTATAAATCAGGAAGCCAACTTCCATTGGACAAAAATGGCAACATCAGAACATTGAATTTTGTTAAAACTGTTTTTTATTTGACATTGATTCTTTTCATTTTTTTTTTTTTTTTTTTTTTTCCTTGCTTGTTAATGAAATGGGCAGTCACTTTCAACTCTTACAGTTAGTACAAAGTAACATCTAGCATGCTATGGACAGCAGATGACAAACTGAAGATATTTTTCCCAGAAAATAGGATTTGACATTCCATGCAAATTGTCTCTTTTAGAAGTTGTCTGCTAAAAATTTTACCTGAAGTGTTAAGCCTTTACAAATGCCTGAATACTGTGCTATTTTGTATAGTAATTGGCCTGAAATTCTGCATACACTGGAACCTCTTTTTAGGCAATCCGTTATAAGACGGTTTCAGATATAAGACGATTTAAAGGTAGACCCTAAAATTGTGGTATCCAAAAGAAAATGTATAGATCATATAGAAAAATGACCACTTTTGTTTTGTTACATCCAAAAAAAGATATATAGATTATATAGAACTAGTAACAGTGTTTTCATGAAAACAGATGTACCCCAACCATGAATTTTCAGTTTTTTTCTACTGCTGTGACCTTGAAAATTAGGTCAAGCACCAAGTCTAACCAGTTCTTTGTTATGTCCCAATTATATATCCACGGAAATTTGATAAGAATCTAACCACTGCTTCACAAGAAATTGTGCAGACAAGAAAGTGTTATGCCGACTCCAGCAACAAAGAAAGTGTCATGCCAATGCCAACCGCGATGCTGATGCCAACAGGATCCACACCAAAATCAGTATGTCCCCCTCCCCACAGATGGGGGAGGGGGTCATAAAAATGACTATAATGACATTTATGTTTGGATACAACATAGTTCTTACCTAACACAGTTTGTGCTTTGGATCCCTATGTTATAAAGAAGTTGTGGAGTACCAATTTTTCTGACAAAATGGCATATAGAAACACTGTAGACTCACACCAAACTGAAGGAGCAGTCTGATCCATAACTACACTGTTTGCATTTCCATCAAGTAACTTGTAAAAGAAGCACACAGAAAACGAAAACAAAATGTAGGCAAAGAAGAATGGAATATAGTGTTCAAAATTACAGTAAATGTCCTAAACTTTCAACACTTAATTCCATACTTTTTTGGCCTAATTTTTGCTTTTTATGTAGTTACTTCTTAAAATACTTAGTGGAATGGCAAACATTCAGGAGCAGTCTGATCTGGGTCTGCACTGTTGCATAATGCCATTTTGTCAGACTTTGATGAACAAAATTTACATTTTCTGTACAGGACTTTAAGCACATCACTGTTTGTACTTAGAATGTGTATAATTGGACCAACATGTTTTTTTTGTTGTTGTTTTTTTGCTTTTGATAGCAGGATTGGAGCCACTGATACAAATATATTTATCAAGATTATTTTATTTATTTTTATGTATTCCTTTTTGTATATGTTGACAAATGGTTCAGTCATATGTCTCAACAGTAACAATTACCGTAATAATCCTAGGTATTCGGACCCTGACCAGTTTCATCGGAGTCTGCTGTTTGCCATTCTGTCAGCCCTACTTAGTCATGGAAGAAAACTTGTATAGGAAGAAAACACGGATAATTCTCGTAAAAACTTCCACCACTTTTCCATACAACCTTGGGTTGTGAGTACTTGATAGAACTGCCTCATCAAAGTGATTCTAATAAGTATCCACAACCTATGTTTTTATGAAGAAATAAAAACAATTGTCTTAGAATTATCACATGATATTCCTCCATTACAAGTCCTCCGTCACATCATCAGGTAGTAAAATGGCCTTGTTTAAATTTTATATTAACACTAACCACTCTATGGGCAGATTCAGCAGATGATAAACTGATGATATTTTTCTTATTTTTCCTAGAAAATAAGATCAGACACTTCATGCAATTGGCTCCTTAGGAGACAAACTGCATAAAGTATATGAAGTGTCAAATCCTATTTTCTAGGAAAACTAAGAAAAATATTTTAAAATGTTGTCTGCTGAAATTTTACCCAGCATGCAATGTGTTAAGTTTGGTAAGGAGTTACTGTGTCTGAATAGTCAGGATAATTACGGTAACATTTAAACAATCAATATTAGGGTAGCGAGTAAATACACTATTATCAAATCTCATAGAACTTGATGACACAAATGCTAAATAACCCGTTTTCCCTCAAATAATACCGAAACTGGATTTTTTTCCATTTCTGAATTCAGAGAAGCCCAGTATTTTTAAAGAGATATTTGACAAGAATCACAGAACAGCAGTGTAGACCTTACTGATGAGATGGCTTATTTTCATCTAATCAGGATCTACACTTTTACAAAGACCAATGTTTCCATCTGTGCAGTTACAAGACATACAAGCTGCAATGACAGAAAACGTACCTTCTGACGTGCAGCCTACAAACTCAAATCAGCTTGCACATCGGCCCAGTTGGATCAGTCTTCCTTGTCTGCATGAAGAAACTTTGCATCATTGGCTATCCAAAATGTGCCCAGTGAAGATTCTGATCAGACTGTGCAAATGCGAAGGCTGATCTGAATCTTCGCTGGGAGCACATGTCGGAAGGTACGTTTTCTGACAATGTAGCTCATAAATTAATCCTTGAAGTGTCTGATTCAAATATTAGCAAATGACATTTTGAAAATATTTTTCTTGCTTTTCATGGCCCTATATGAGGCATTTTTCTAATCAAATGGTTTTGACACGATTCTTTGATTTTTTTTTAATTAGAGTTTTCAGGCTTCAACACTGATAAGGTCATGTTGAGCCAGTACATTATTTTTACTTCTCCACAAAATAGAGGATATAGGTACTCACTAAAAGTCACTTGGAAAGGCCCTTCTATCTGTTGTATCCACAACATATGATTTTCATGGAGAAATAAGACAATTTTTCATCTAAAAACTGTGCTTATCAAGGAC
The DNA here is from genome assembly GCA_964016985.1 of Anodontia alba. Classification (NCBI taxonomy): domain Eukaryota; kingdom Metazoa; phylum Mollusca; class Bivalvia; order Lucinida; family Lucinidae; genus Anodontia; species Anodontia alba. The sequence goes on along the minus strand of OZ024834.1, from coordinate 54,585,839 downwards.
TACGACTTTTCCAAGAAAACAACAAAAATATGTCTGACTTGTCATCTACTAGAATTTAGAGGCCATTTTCATCCCTACAGTCTTCAAAGAAATTCTGTTGAATAATTTAAATACTAAGGTCTCAAAATTTCTAACATTTATGGTTTGAATGTGAAATGAATAGTCCTTAGAAAAGAAACTACTGTTGTATTACTATTTTTACCTAATGACATACAATACTGTATTTACCCTAAATATTTGGACAGATATGCCTGAGCAAACAGTGCAGACTTATGTCAAACTGCTCCTAAAGGGTTTGACTGAAAGGCAAACAGTGCAAACCCTGATCAAACTGCTCCTAAAATAGCAGTTTGATCAGGGTTTGCACTGTTTGCCACTCCATCAAGCCGTTTAGACACATAATTGGGTTGTTAAATGGACTTGTTCAATTTCTAAGAAACATATCGCAAAGAGCTATGGTGTCCAAATATTCAGAATAATAACAGTACATGAATTTGTGTAATATTCTAGTTCTGAAGCAATAGTTTCAGTCAATCTACCCTAATATTGCCTAAAGAATCTACAATGCAAGCAACATGCAGAGAACTACCATCATGCCGAAGGTTTCAACGCTTAGCATGCTGGGTAAAAATTTCAGCAGGCGACATTTTAAAACATTTTTCTTATTTTTTTTTCTCAGAAACATTCAGGAGATCATTTGCATAAAATGCCAACCCGTTTTCTGGGGAAAATAAGAAATGTATCCTCAATTTGTTGTCTGCAGAAATTGCCCAGAGAGGTTAAAGGTTAAATATATGAAGCATCCTATGGGCCAAACCAACAGTTTCCCATATACCAAGAGGGAATAGCCATGTGACCAAGTTTCTGTACATGGTTTAAAGGCTCCATATTCCTCAAAAATAGACATTTTATTATCCAAGAAAGGTTTAATAAATTGATATATGGTATTAATACAATCATAAAATGTGGCAGCTGATAGCCTGTAAAATTTCAGTTTGACCCTCATTCTTGAAATAAAATGGTTTTTATATCATATCTCTGAATTCATGTTGCCAACATTAATTCAGAGATACTATAAAATATCATTTCATTTTTTTTGGTCCAGTTCAAAAACAAAGACTAACTGAAATTTTACAGGCTGTCAGATGCCAGATTTTACGATGATAAATACCATATATCAATTCATTAAACCTTTCTTTGATAAAAAATTCAACCCTAGATAAGGTGTGTGTGTGTGTGTGTATGTGTGTATGAGCATGTGAGTGTGTGAGCGTGTGAGTGTGTGTGTGTGTGTTATTATTTTTTTTTTTTTCAAACTAAAATTATTTATTCTTCTCTTGTTTTCTCTATGAAAACATATGTTGTGGGTACTCATTAGAAGTGCCTCAGCAAGGCACTTCTAGTAAGTGCCCACAACATATGTTTTCATGGAGAAGTAACAAAAATATTTATCTGGCTATCTAGAACTATGTAAAATTAATCTGGATTCTCACAAATGGCGATACAGATTCTACTAGGTAAATCTGTTGCGTAAGTAACATTGGAAGCCAAGACAGTACTATACAGTTGCAACAGCCGCCCCAGTCTTGGCTGTTTATGTACGAGCAAATGTTGATTTACCACAGTACATCTATGTCTCATTCAAAAAAATAACGTAAAATAAAACAAGAGGGCCACGATGGCCCTATATCTCTCACCTGAGTACGAGGGCGTGTCAATAAATAACTGCCTATTCCATTTCCAATGGACCGAGACGGTCACGATTTTCATGCTTTGTTTCAATATATGATTTATACATGGGTACAAAATTACATGCCTATCGAGTCATTCTTTAATAAGATATTGAATGTCAAACATAGCTAGTGATGCAAAGGCATGCTTTTCATCTAAAGTTGAGTAACGTGCTGTAATTCGGTACTTGTATTTAAAAGGTAAAACAGGCAAGGAAATACACGGCGAGTTAGCCGATGTTTATGGGTCTTCTGCACCATCTTATGCTCAGGTTAAATTCTGAGTAGAGGAATTCAAACGCGGCAGAACATCTTTAGAAGATGAAGCCAGGTCTGGACGCCCACTGGATGCCACCGACGAAGAAATGTGTAAGAAAGTTCGGGATCTGGTATACTCTGATAGGCGAATTAAGGTGGAAGAAATAGCACAGGCATTAGGCATTTCACATGGTAACATTTCAACAATCTTACATGATCGTTTAGGTATGCGCAAGCTAACAGCCAGTTGGGTCCCCAAATCCCTTAGCGATGAGCAAATGGCAACCACAGCATCAGTATGCAGCACCTTGTTGAAGCGTTTTAGGTCAAAAGATGATTTTCTTTTGCATCTGGTGACTGTAGATGAGACTTGGGTTCATTATTATGAGCCAGAGAATAAAGCTCGAGTCGCCAGTGGGTAGGGCTTGGGTCCCCGAGGCCAAAGAAGTTCAAGATGCAACCATCTGCTGGCAAGGTGATGGCCACAGTATTTTGGGACGCAAAAGGCGTTATTATGTTGGACTTTTTACCCAAGTGAAGTACAATAACTGGAGTGTACTATGCAAACTTGTCAGACCAGCTGAGAACCACCATCGTGAAAAACGCCGAGGTAAACTCTCTAAAGGTGTTTTGCTGCAAAAGGACAACGCAAGAGTCCACACTTGCAAAGTTGCAATGGATGCTGTAGAGCGAAACGGGTATGAATTAATACCACATCCTGCCTATTCGCCTGACCTAGCTCCTAGCTACTTCTTCCTATTCCCAAACTTGAAAAAGATATCCGTGGACTTCATTTCCGGTCTGATGAAGAAGTCCTCTAAGCGGTTAACCAGTATTGTGCACATTCTTTCACCAGAAACTGACAACTGTCTTTCTTGAATCAGCGGAAGGGAGAGAATGACTGTAGAAAATATTTCATGATCAATCTCCACGAAAGAATGTTGCCGACCTCGGCGGCGGGGGTTGAACCCGCGACCTCCTGGTCTCCAGTCAGATGGCGCATCCAACTGAGCCACCGAGGCCGGCGAACACCGTTGGTCTAAGTGCATCACACTAGAGGGCAATTACATCGAAAAAGAAGAGGTGGATCTCAACCGAAAATAAGTTAGGCTGGTTACTTATTGACTCACCCTCGTATCATAGCACTTAGAGAACCTAACCTAGAAATCATCAAGACAAACATTCTGACCAAGATCAAGATGACTACAAAAACAACTAAGGCAATGTAGTGCACCTAAAGGACCTTGAAATATAGGTCAAGGTCAAATATGGATGACTGCACTCAAGAGGTCATGCTAGGACATATGCATGTGCCAAGTATTACTGTTGTAGAACCAATAGTTACTGAGAAACTGACCTAAATGCAGAAACATAACAAATTCAATGAACCATCAAATATAGCTCATATGTCACCTAGTTTCCAACTTGACCTAGAAATCATCAAAACAAACATTTTAAGCAAGATTCATGATGATTACTTCAAAAATATGACATCTACAGTGTTAACAAGATTTTCCATTGATTTAGCCTGATAACCCACTTTCTGACCCCAAAAGACCCAGTTTCCAACCTGACCTAGAAATCATCAAGACAAACAGTTTTAGCAGGATTAATGATGATTACTTCTAGTGTTAACAAAATTTTTATCTGATTTGGCCCGGTAACCTACTTTTTGAACTCAAGTGACCAAGTTTTAAACATGTTCTAGAAATCACCAAGACAAACATTTTGAGCATGCTTCATGATGTTACTTATTATTAGGTCATATGTGACATAGTTTCCAACTTCACCTAGAAATCATCAAACAAACATTTTAAGCAAAATTCATGACGATTACTTCACAATTGTGACCTCTAGAGTCTTAATAAGGGTTTCCTTTGATTTGGTCTGCTGACCTACAGAGCAACCCAGTTTTGGACCTGACCTAGAAATCATCAAGACAAATGTTTTGAGCAAGATTTCTGATGATTACTTCTTCAATGTGACCTCTAAGGTGTTAACAAGGTATTCCTTTGATTTGGCCTCATGACCTAGTTTTTGACCCCAAGTGATCCAGTTTCAAACTTACCTAGAAATCATCAAAACGAACATTTTGAGCAAGATTCATGACGATTATTTTCAAAATGTGCCCTCAAGAGTGTTGAAAAGGTTTCCTTTCACTTGGTCTGGTGACCTACTTTTTTACCCCAAGTGACCCAGTTTCGAACCTGACCTAGAAATCTGCACAATTTAGGGTTATCAGCATAAGCAGGAAATGTTTTGTTAGGTATTCATTAGGTTGGTAGTAACAGGAAAACAGGTTATCAAAATGTGCTATGTAAAATCTATAGCTCCAGATAAGTGGGGGACCCTGTACCTCCAATGTCTGCAAACCAGCCTTTTCCATGCGGACAGCCACACAGATATAACTGTGGACTTCTGTGAGGAAAGTTTGTGTGGTTGTCCCTGCGGACCTCCATAGACAACAATGGATGTATGTGCAGAATGCAGTCCAATTTTTGCATCCATGGTGAGGTCAGCAGTACTTCTTGTGGACATCGGCAGTACTTTCTTGCTGATGTCCATGCTGTCTATGCGGACGTCCATGTTCACATCTGCAACATCTGAGCTGATGTCCGCAATATTTCTGTAGGGACATCAGTAATATGTCAACATGGATGTCCACAATATTTCCATGTGGATGTCCACAAAACATCAACATGGACTTCCGCAGTACTTCCATACGGACATCCACACAGAGAGTGTGGATGTCTGCACTGACAAAGGATCTATTAGAGTTGCTCCCCCTCTTGTGTAATGACATATGTTGATCATAATCAGTATGACAAAGATTTTAACATGCGTACTCTACATAATTGTGCATTATACCTAAACACAAAAAGTGAAATGTGCAAGCACTTTCCTACTGAAGACACCTCTGGCTTCATGTAATTACTAATGTAAATCTTCAATTTGCAAAAACTGAACAGAATCTCTTAGCAAATATACATTTGGTCTGTTTTGTCTGTAGCCAGTGTTATTAGGTTTTAAATTCTCTTAATGTGCTGTGTCATCCATGTCACAGCGTTACAAGCAGTGAATTTATTTTTACAAATAAGAAACAAAAAGAAAACTTACTTTGATTTTAATATATTCTGAACTTTGTGACTGCCACTGTGAGTGTTTGAGATCCTCATTTCAAATTTTTTGGAAAATTTATACATTTAGAGGCATTACATATATGTAACTGAGCCAAAACAATGTTACATTTTGGTATTATAACACTTTCATGGTAAATTTATTTGAATAAAATGAAAATGCAGGTCTAAATATCACGTTTTCATTTTAAAATGGAACTATTCTGTATGTGTAAGGTTACTGTGTGTACTTTGTGCAACATACTTACTCATTTATTGTTCAAAATGTGTATGACATCATTGCCAACGTCCGCATGAAAATTGGGGATATTTAAAGAAATTCTAAGTATAAATTTTCTGCAGGCAATGGCGGATGTCCGCAAGCATTTAGTGCCTACCTTACGTACATCCGCTGGTTTCATGCAGACGACTATCATGATCTTGGTTGTAATCACTGTCATCTGCATGGAATTTGCGAATGTCCAGATGTCCGCATGAAAATTGCATACATCTTCAAAAATAAATGCTGATGTCTAAAATTTACTTCAATGTCTGAGTCATATCCACAGAACCTCTGCAGACATTTGAGGTATGGGGACTATCCACATGATATTTTTCTAGTAAGGTGCTTCTAATGAGTATCCACAACATATGTTTTTGTGGAGAAATAAGAACCAGAGGACAAATGGTCCTAAACCATCACTTGAGTGCTGAGTGTTTTTTGAAATGAGTTTGAAGGTCATTATAGAAGACTGTCCCATGGACTGTTAATATGATTATTGGAAGCCAGGTTCATGTAATGGGGCTTTATGTCCCTCCATAGGATCATGAACTCAGGGGTCTGTACCATGAGTTTATTTGCTGATTATGTGCTAAGGTTGAAGGTCAAGGAGTGACCCTGACCTTTGTTACTCATGTAGCTTCATTTACTCATTTTGATGATTGCAAATACAAAATTAAAGTTCACAGGCAACAACAGTTTCCAAATAATGAACAATTTCCACTTTTTCCCATACAAAAGCAGATGCGACCAAATTTAACCTTGATGTAAATTGGGTCAAGGTCAAGCCAGTCATCATTTGAATAAACTAAGAGGGCCCCAAGACCCCAATACTACATACCTAGTTTCAAGGCAATCCGTCCATTGGAAGAAGTTTTTTAAATGACTTTATCATATACGGGCATGGCAGCCATATTTGCATGTGACCACTCATATTCATAAATTTTCATTTCCTTAATCCTAAAAGCTTTCCTATGAAATTTGGTTACAAATGGCCCAGTGGTTTCTGAGAAAAACAAGTTTTAATTTTCATATCTGAATGATCTTGAGCCAAGGTCAAGGGATGACATTGACCTTGAATACCCATGTAGTTTCATTTACTTATTTAGCTACCTGCCTCTACAATTTTTCAGATCACAGGCTAGAACAGTTTCTGAAAAATACAGTTTTAACTTTTTCCCATAATAAGCCTATGTGACCAAAGTTGACCTTCGCCTAAAATAGGTCAAGGCCATCCTGGGGTCATCATTTGAATAAACTATGACTGGCTTGAGTCCCCAATGCTACATACCAAGTTTCATGATAATCAGCCCACTGGTTCCTGAGAAGAAGATTTTTAAAGGGTTTTTACCTTATATGGGCATGGTGGGACTATTGGTCATGTGACCAAACTTATATTTATTAATTTTCATTTCCTTGTTCCTAAAAGCTTTCCTAAGAAATTTGGTTACAAATGGCCCAGTGGTTTCTGAGAAAAACAAGTTTTGATTTTCATATCTGAATGACCTTGGGCCAAGGTCAAGGAATGACCTTAACTTTGAATTCTCATGTAATTTCATTTACTCATTTAGCTCAATGCATCTACCAATTAAGAAATTTGGTTACAAATGGCCCTGTAGATTCTGAGAAAAAAGTTTTAATTTTCATATCTAAAGGACCTTAGGCCAAGGTCAAGGAATGACCTTGACCTTGAATACTCATGTAGTTTCATTTACTCATTCAGCTCACTGCCGCTACCAATTTTCAAACCACAGACTGCAATAGTTTCTGAAAAATACAAGTTTTGACTTTTTCCCATACAAAAGTCTATACAAACAAATTTGACCTTGGCCTAACATGGTTCGAGGTCATGCAAGTGTCATCATCTGAACAAACTATGATTGGCTTGAGTCCCAAATGCTACATACCAAGTTTCATGACAAACGACCTTCTGGTTTGGGAGAAGAAGATTTTTGAAGGGTTTTTACCTTATATGGGCATGGAGGCCATCTTGGTTATGTGACCTGGACCCCGCGAACAAACTTTCATTCCCCCATCCCATGCTCTACAGATGCTCTACATGAAATCTGACTTCAATCGGCCCAGTGGTTTCAGAGAAGAAGATGTTTGGAAATATAAATGATTTTACTATATATGGGCATAGCAGCCATACTTGTCATGTGACCGAACTCATATTTATTAATTTTCATTTCCTTGTTCCTAAAAGCTTTCCTAAGAAATTTGGTTACAAATGGTCCAGTGGTGTCTGAGGAAAACAAGTTTTAATTTCCATATTTTGTTTGTGTTGAGGTTTTACGGCGCAGTCAACCAAATGGGGTCATGTTGAGCATGGCCAGTTTACCTAACCACACATTTACTGGGCAGGCTTAGTCCTCCAAGCAGTTAACCAGTATTGTGCACATTCTTTCGCCAGAAACTGACAACTGCCCTTCTTGAATCAGAGAATGACCGTAGAAAATATTTCATGATCAATCTCCATGAAAGAATGCTGCCGACCTCAAACCCGCAACCTCCTGGTCTCCAGTTGGATGGCGCATGCAACTGAGCCACCGAGGCCGGCTTTAATTTTCATATCTATATGACCTTAGGCCAAGGTCAAGGAAGGACCTTGACCTTAAATTCTCATAGTTTCATTTACTAGTTTAGCTCACTGCATCTACCAATTTTTGACCACAGGCTGCAATAGTTTCTGAAAAATATAAGGCTTTGACTTTTTCGCATACAAAAGTCAATGCAAACAAATTTGACCTTGGCCTAAAATAGGTCAAGGTCATCCAAGTGTCACCATTTGAACAAATTATGATCGGCTCGAGTCCCAATTGCTATATACCAAGTTTCATGACAATCAGCCTACTGGTTCGGGAGAAGATGTTTGAAGGGTTTTTACCTTATATGGGCATGGCGGCCATCTTGTCTTGTGACCTGGACCCCGTGAACAAACTTTTGTTCCCCCATCCCATGGATGCTCCACATGAAATTTGACTTCAATTGGCCCAGCTGTCTCAGAGGAGAAGATGTTTGAAAATGTTGACAGATGACAGACAACAGACAACAGACTACAGAAGATGACAACAAAGTCTAGTCATACTATAAGCTCACAGTGAGCCTCAGGTGAACTGAAACTATGAGCAGAAATGTCTACAAAATGTACCTTCTTTGCTGGGCACTCTGAATAGCCAAGCATCCAAGGCTTCTTTAGGTGGACAACAAAAATTACGTAATGCTTAGCACATTGGGTAAAATTTTCAGCAGATGATATATTGAATAATTTTCTTATTTTTCCCAGAAAACAGCTTTGCTGTCTCTAAGTTTCAAGTCCCATAACTCTTATAGTTATGAAGCACCTGCCCTAAATGCAAATGATGAACATATTGTACAGAAGATATACCTGTGATAAGCATTTTCTGTGATGCAGGTCAAAGGTCAACATATAGGTCAGAATGACCTATATGCAAAATAATAATTTCACTAAATACATCCATATACAGAATTTGATGGATCTAGGCAAAGTACAGGAGATTTTTTCTGTAATTAGGTCAGAGGTCAATATAGTCATAGTGACCCACTTGTGGTATGTGATGCACTATCTTCACTAGGTGTACCCAAACACTGATTTTAATCAACCTATGCCATAAAGTACATGGGATATACCTGGGATAAGTATTTTTTGTAATATAGGTCAACCTATATGTCACTAACCGACATACGGTTTTAATCAGCCTATGCCATACAGTACATGAGATATACCTGGGATAAGTATTTTTTGTAATACAGGTCAACCTATAGGTTACTGACCTACTTATGGTTTAATCAGCCTATGCCATACAGTACATGGGATATACCTGGGATAAGTATTTTTTGTAATACAGGTCAACCTATAGGTTACTGACCTACTTATGGTTTAATCAGCTTATGCCATACAGTACATGAGATATACCTGGGATAAGTATTTTTTGTAATATAGGTCAACATATATGTCACTAACCGACATATGGTTTTAATCAGCCTATGCCATACAGTACATGGGATATACCTGGGATTACTTTTTGTAATACAGGTCAACCTATAGGTCACTGACCTACTTATGGTTTAATCAGCCTATGCCATACAGTACTTGGGATATACCCGGGATAAGTATTTTTTGTAATATAGGTCAACCTATAGGTCACTGACCTTCTTATGGTATGCAAAACCATAGCTCCAGGTACGGAATTTTTTTCTAACCAAAATGTACTGATATTTTTTTTATTTCTCCACAAAAACATACAATGCGGTACTTATCAGAGGTGCATCTAACAAGTACCTGCAACAAATGTTTTTGTGGAGAAATAAGAAAAATAATGCATGTGAATACCCCCTCTTAGTTGGAGTTATGAAAAAATAACTTCACTAAATGTATCAGTACACAAGTTTTTATAAACCCAGGGAATTGGCAATCGAGTTTTTGTTTGTTTGTTTGTTGTTGTTGTTTTTTTTACATAAAGTATGTTACAGGTCAAAATATAAGTCAAAGTGATCTACTTGAATTATTAGATCACATCAAATGTGATCAGCCCAGGCCATGCACCTCAGGAGATGTGGCCTTGAGAAAAAAAAATTAGGGACAGACAGTTGTTACTTCAGAGCACCCATAAATTGTGGGATCCTAATAAGTAAAACAGTGCCATTTTCATACACCTTAAAGGCTCCATATTCCTTAAAATAGTCATTTTTTATCTAAGAAAGGTTTAATAAATTGATATATGATATTAATATGATCATGAAATGTGGCATCTGACAGCCTGTAAAATTTCAGTTAGTCTCTCGGTTTCGAACTGGATCAAAAATGAAATGATTTTTTATTGTATCAAGTTTAGTGAAAATCCACTGACATTCACTAAAGTTATCATCAAGAAATGAAAATACGGATGGACGTAAGACAGACGGACCAACGGACACACAGACGAACAACGTGAAACCATAATACCCTGCCACTATTGTGTGGTGGGTGTGTGGCGGGGTATGAAAATTAATTATTTTCCAATGTAGTTTTACAAGTACCGTATTTACCATATGTATTCGGACAGACAGGCCTGAGCAAACAGTATAGACCCAGATGAGACGCCGCAGAACGCAGCATCTCATCTGGGTCTACACTGTTTGCCACTCAACCAGCAATTTTTAGACACAACATGGGGTAGTGAATTGTACTGGTTCAAATTTTAGAACATATATGGTAAGGAGTTGAGGTGTCCAAATACTTAGGGTAAATACAGTAGCTTTTAGTGATCCAGGTAAGAGGGTTTCAAGAATAATGAAGAACTAGAGCTGGTGTTTGTAAAACACTATGCCCCCAACTGCCTGACTCTAACACTGTTTGACTCCAACACTGCTTAGCCATGACGGTAACAACAGTACAAATATATGATTTCAATGTTATTTTATCAAAGGGAAATAACTCTAAAATAGGTGATGATTGGGATAAGAAAAAAATACGGATCACCTATTTTTTCATGAGGAATCAAAACATGAAATTTCAAAACATTAGCATACATGGTTCTAAACTTATGCTATACACAATAAAGCAACGACATTAAATGGCCCGAAATTGCGAAGGGCCATAACTCCAACATTTCATTTAATTGGTTCAAAATTTATTCAGGTGATCTCCTCCTCAATCCCAATCAGTATACCAAATATCATGCCTCTAGCTTAAATACTTTTTGAGATATCTTGCTGAAAAAGCCAAAATGCCTAGAACTACAAAGGGCCATAACTACATCAATTTTTCATGGAATTCCCTAAAAAACAAACCAGGTAATCTCCACATCATCCCCAATCAGCATATAATATTTCAAGACCCTAGCTTAAGTGCTTTTCGAGAAATCTTGCTGACAAGGTCAAAATGAGCAGAACTGCAAAGGGCCGTAACTTTATCAATATTTTCATGGAATTTTCTCAAAATATAATCGGGTAATGTACACATCATTCCCACTCACTGTATCGAATTTCAAGAACCCAGCTTAAATACTTTTCAAGATATCTTGCTCACAAGATTTAATTCTGATTTTTTTCAAAGGGGCATAACTTTAAATAAACATGCTAGACAAAAAACAAAATACGGGTCGGCTATTTTTTCATTGGGAACCCAAATATAAAATTTCAAAACCCTAGCGTGCAGGGTTCTTAAGATATGGCATGCACAAAAAAAGCTTGATGAATGGACAAACAGTCGGAAGGAAAAAATGAAGGCAAAATTATATGCCCCATCAATTTCATTCGAAACTGGGGGCATAATCAGGTCATCTACTCATCGCTACCAATCTATTCATCAAGTTTCAAGGCTCCAGCTTCAATAGTTTTTGAGATATTTTGTTCACAAGGGAAACATGCCCAAATTTACAAAGGGCCATTACTTATGAAATATTTTTCAGAATTTACAAAAAAATTAATCAGGTCATCTACTCATCATTACCAATCAATTCACCAAGTTTCAAGTCTCTAGCTCTAATAGTTTTTGAGATATTTTGCTGACAAGATAAAAATGCCCAAAATAACAAAGGAGCATAACTCAAGAAGTATATTTCAAAATTTCTTCAAAAGTTAATCAGGTTGTCTACTCATCACTACCAGTCTATTCATCAAGTGTCAAGGCTCTAGTTCCAACAGTTTTTGCGATATTTTTCTGACAAGGTAAAATTGCCCAAAATTACAAAGGGCCATAACTCATGAAGTATTTTTCAGAATTTCTTCAAAAATTAATTAGGTCATCTACTCATCACTACAAATCCATTTACTATGTTTCAAGGCTCTAGCTCTAACAGTTTTTGAGATATTTTGCTGACAAGATAAAAATGCCTAAAATTACAAAGGGGCATAACTCAAGAAGTTTATTTCAAAATTTCTTCAAAAGTTTATCAGGTTGTCTACTCATCACTACCAGTCTATTCATCAAGTTTCAAGGCTCTAGCTTCAATAGTTTTTGAGATATTTTGCTGACAAGTTAAAAATGCCCTAAATTACAAAGGGCCATAACTCATGAAGTGTTTTTCAGAATTTCTTCAAAAGTTAATCAGGTCATCTACACATCACTACAAATCCATTTACTAACTTTCAAGGCTCAAGCTCTAAAAGTTTTTGAGATATTTTGCTGACAAGGTAAAAATGCCCAAAATTACAAAGGGCCATAACTCAAAAGGCATTTTTCAAAATTTCTTCAAAAATTAATCAGGTTGTCTACTCATCACTACCAGTCTATTCATCAAGTTTCAAGGCACTAGCTTTAATAGTTTTTGAGATATTTTGCTGACAAGATTGCATCCATATTTTTTCAAAGGGCCATAACTCAGAAAAGGGGCATAATCCTGTCAGGAAAAAAAATACATGTCAGCTATTTTTTCATGAGGAATCCATATATGAAATTTCAAAACAGTAGCATTCACGGTTTTAAAGTTATGCTATGCATTAAAAAGCGTGACGGACGGACGGACGGACGGACGGACAGACGAACAACCCAGAAGCAATATGCCCCTCCAACTTCTTTGAAGTTGGGGGCATAATAAACTTCTGCACGAAAACATATTGTGTTACTCATCAGAATCACTCATTTAAATCAGAACCCATATTTTAACAAGAAGTACCTTGTGGCGGTGATGCTAATGAATACTCACAACACCTGTTTTCAGCTAAAAATAAGTAAAATACTAATATCGTTTGGTCCAAAAAAAAAAAAGCCTCTTACCTGGGACTCCAAAGTTTGTTATAAACACATTACTGCAGAATGTTCTGCTGTAGTCTCCATAGTCACAGATCCATACAAGGTGCTTTTTTCATCCAAAAATTGCTGTTTTTTTTTTCTTATTTCTCCACAAAAACATGTTGGTACTCATTAGATGAGCCTCAGCAAGGCGCTTCTAATGAGTACCCCAACATATGTTTTCACAGAGAAAAGAGGAAAATATTTTCCTGATAGCCCTCTTTATACATCTATAATTGTCATCATTTTTCACTTTATAAGCGCTTCTGTTTCATGAATTGCTTTAGTTTTTAATTTTCTGCGAATAATTCAAATAAAAATATTAATAAAGTGATATAAACTTGACTATGATAAAGCAAGACTAAACAAACATTCAAAGGTAAGGAACAGAGGATAAATTAGCTACATAAAGCCATGCAAAAAGGGAAAGAAATGAGCCGTGACAATGAGCAAGGGGGCTTAAGTCATCAATGACCACTGTAGTTTAACCTTTACCCTGCTGTTGGGGACAATTAGCAGATGACATATTTTAGCCACACCATGCAAAAAGGGTTCTGAGTACATATACAGTCTCGTATATGATAAGACTTTGGTGATGCTGGAGAGTTTATCATTTCAAAAACACATCTTGTGGAGATGAATTACCTCAGTTACAGATTCCAACAAGTACCACATTTACATAGGCCTTGTTAAGGAGGACTATTTGGAAATAATTCTTGGATAATTTTTCTTTTTTTTTTTTTCGATAAAAAAAAGTATGTTGTGGGTATTCATTAGAAGCATCTCACCGAGCTCCTTCTAATGAGTACCAATAACATGTTTTATGGAGAAATCTTATGAGTACCCACAACATACATGTACATTTTTATGGAGAAATTGAGAAAATTATCCTACAATTGTCATCAAATGCTCATTAACAATTCCTCTGATTTTTACCCTTAGTATTGGATGGACAGACCTGAACAGTGTAGATGCAAATCAGTTGATGCATTCTGCCACATGTTGCATTCTGCCACAGAATGCAGTATCTGTCAGTCTATACTGCTTGCCATTCATCCAGCAGTATTTAGACACATCAAGAGGTTTACTAGTAAAATGGACTTGTTCAAATTATAGTATAAGTATGGTATGGGGTTAAGATGTCCCAATATTTAGGGTAAAAAGTGTATTGTGGAATCTAGTGGCAAAGAGCTACAATCCTAATCAGACTGCATGGATAAACAGCTGATCTGGGCCATCACTGCTCAACCATGCATTTAGCATCTTTTTGCAAGATGAGGCTCATTTTTCATATCATGTGACTGTATCCATCAAAGAGCCCCCACCCCCACCCCTCAATATCCCTTCTACAATTTTAAAAGAAAGAAGAAAACTTGAGGAATAACTTGTAATAAAATTAGTTGCATTAGGCCAGAAACTGATCCAGCAATTCAACACATCTGTAAAAAGTGACAAAAGTAACAAAGTTTGTGTCTTAAGCAAAAGGTGGTGTTAACATGTATCTGAGAAGTAAAAACCTAAATCAACCTACTATCTGTGTAGACTGATCAGTGCCTTTACTGTTTGCAAAGCTCCTAACATAGAAGTGGAAAAAAAAGTGCAAAATCTCTCTGCATTAATTTAAAGCCTGAACCCTCGTTGTCTGAGTAAAGAATTATACCTTTTACTTAGATGTTCATTTATTACAAATAATATCCTCGGTTTTCCACTTTTTTCCTTTTATGGGTATATACAATATGTTTTTTCCATGAAAATAAGTCTTTTTAGTTTATTTAGTTAGTGAGTCAAGATTGTCTGAATAATGTATTGGGCCTTATTTTTGCAATATTTGTAATGTTGTTTCCTAATTGTCCCCTGAAGTAGGGCCATGATCAGCACTAGTCTATGCATGCAACAGTCCTGTCAATTAATAGTTTTCAAGTAACTAGTATTTTCAGCAAATACAAACCTAAGTAGATCCTTCTCCATAAAAACTGATCAAATGTGAAAGATTTGTGAGGTAGGTTTGTTGAGACAGAATTAAAAACAAAACAAAACTTGACTGTAAAACTCTTGACACTGAGACGGACATCAAAGCATATGTGGTGGAATGACAGCAACAGTTCTTCTTGATGGAAATGGCTATACTTGGTAGATTTTCTGCAATTTTCACAAAAGGAGACAACTCTGTGATTTAATTTAAAGCTTTCTTGGACATCAAGTCTCTTGTGATTGATTATGTTGGGGTTTAATAACATGTCAACCCTTGTGGGTCATTTTGTGTAGTCTCCCAGAGAAAAGAGATAGAAGAGAAAATAGAGGAGATAAAAGAGAGGAACAGGGAAGAAAGAGGAACAGGAATGAAAGTGAAGAAAGAGAAGAAATAAAAACAATCCCCCTCTACCCTTACCTGCTACAAGGGTAGTAGGCCTTGCCCAACTGGAAGCTAATACCAGCTAGACGCCTCCATGACGGAAAATACCCGACACCTTCGCCACACCCAACCACCCCCCAAGTCTCTTGTGAAAAGAGGTGTACTCTTAAAGTAAAGAATTTGCTCTTCTTTGGAGCAAATTCTTTCATGGGGTGCAAATTGTTTCCTTTGAAGGAAAACAATTTTAACGGTTCCCTCCCTGAAACTGCTATAAACTACTAGATACCATATTTGACCTAATTATCACACATTCCCCTATATTGTTTGTGTTGAGGTTTTACGGCCCAGTCAACCCATTGGGGTCATGTCGAGCGCGGTCAGTTTACCTAACCACACATTTACTGGGCAGGCTTAGTCCTCTAAGCGGTTAAACAGTATTGTGCACATTCTTTCGCCAGAAACTGACAACTGCCCTTCTTGAATCAGCGGAAGGGAGAGAATGACGGTAGAAAATATTTCATGATCAATCTCCACGAAAGAATGTTGCCGACCTCAACGGGGGTTGAACTCGCGACCTCCTGGTCTCCAGTCTGACGGCGCATCCAACTGAGCCACCGAGGCCGGCACATTCCCCTATAAGCCACAGTCATACAATTTCTTAGTCTTCAGATTAAAGCCTTTGTATTTTTATCTACTTTACAGAAGCAAATGTTGTTGGTACTCATTTGAATTGCTTTGACAAGTCAAAGCATTTCAAATGAGTACCAAAAAACATATGCTTTTTATAAAAAAAAAATCAAAAACAAAATTGCATAAATATCATTAAATACACTCCTCATAAAGTCCTCCGCTGATCTTTCTTGAAAGTGTACCCTAAGTATAGATGGATACATATTTTACAACAAGTTTTCCAAGTAATTTTGAAAAACCTAAGCGCATGGTGTGGTAATTAGGTCGAACACAGTACTTAACTTTATTAATGTTAGGAATGAAAGAAACCATTATTGCAAGATGAGGCAATTAAATTCCCTTCAGTTCAGTTCAGTTTTAGGGCCCCCTCTGTAACTGATGAGGTACCATCATAATGGTGTCAGAAGAGCTCTGGAGCCGTGACTTTAAATGGGTTTGATTTAGAATTACCCGCTGATGATATGTACAGTTTTTTGTGAGGCTATATACACTGATATACTAGTTCTGCGAGAATCGCTTCAACTTGCTGATCCTTTTCTGGTGAATCTTGTAGATGTAATCTCTCAATTGTGGCTCCGGAGAATCAGGTTCTCCAACTGGAAATCTCACAGATTTAACACTGCTGAGGCATCTGGCATAAACTGGCTTTGTAAACCAGACAGTTTTCTATTCTTGCACAGTAAAAATGCAGTAATTAAAGGTTATTCTGTCCAATTATTTTCACAGCTAATTAGTTCCTCTTTTGCAAATCCTAAACACGCTTATATATGTCAATTTTCTGTACTTATTATGCAAATTCAGTCATCATGTTTTATAAATTACATATTTTTATTCTCTTGACATTACAAAGGAGGTAGAATACTGAGCATTTAGCACTCTGGATAAAACTTTCAGCAGATGTCATTTTGAAATATTTATCTTATTTTCCCCAGACAAAATGTCAAAACTTAGTTTCTAGGCAAAATAAGAAAAATATAATCAATATGTTGTCTGATGAATTAGCTAAGAGAGTGCTAAAGGTTAATCTGAATGGTAGTTAGAAGCATGCATGTGCAAGTGTTTGTGGATTAGACAGCTAAGTGCCACCAATGCATGTTGCATTTGTCCACATAATTGCTGTTTTTAACCCACGTGAAAGACATTCTTTAGCCAACATGAATGACTAAGAATCATTTACTTTTTCCTTTATTATCCCCATGCTTTTCGAAGAAAAAGCAGGGATATTGTTATACCCACCCCCCCACCCCCTGGCTTACATCCATCTGTAATGTCACACCATTGCTCCTAGAGCATTTAAGCTAGATTCTCGAAACTTTCATAGGCGATAGCCCTATGGATGAGGACTAGAAGAACACATTCGGAATTTTGATGTGACACCTGGGGGCAGGGCCAGGGGGGTGTGGCCCCTAAGGGTCCAAAATTCATTTTGTACAAACATAGTCATGTTGCATATCAAATCGAAGGTTATGAAGAGTAGAAAACAGTGGTGCAAAAATTTTGCCCCAGGGGCATGTCTAGGTGTCACTAGAGGTCAAAAAGTAGAATTTTGGGTATTTTTTTATTGTCACCCAACTCCTCTTAGGCTTTTTTAGCTAGAACCTTGAAACTGTCACAGGTAATAGCCCTATGAATGAGGACTGGAGGAACGCATTTGGAATTTCGATGTGCAGGGAGATATGCGATGGGGCGCCATCGACTTGCTCCAGTTTTATATACTATGACCAACAATGACCATGTATCTGCCTGGTAAATCTAACATTGCACTTAAGAACCAACAGAGGTATCCTCTCAATACAAATTGGGACATTTAGCTGATATCAAAAATAGCTACTTCTTAATGTTTTACATTTTGGCTAGGTCAATTTCAATTCCACCTATTCAGACAAATGCTTAAGGTTACTGAACCTAAACTTCTCCAGTTCACATCTGGATGTCTTTAAACTTCTGGCTGTGATGTTGTAGTTTGGAAAACACCATCTCCGAACAATCATGTAGCTATAAAAACAGTATAGGTAGGTAGAACAAGCATCTTTTCAGTTCACTCATCAATACACCTTCAAAAAGTCTTGCTGGAATGTAGCTGGTGCAACAATTCAAATAGTTGCCTATGAATTTCATACAATAAAAGTCTTGAAAATATGTTTTCTGCTTGTCATCTTCATCAACCTGAATTGCCAGTAGCCACTATTTCAATAAATAGTCCTTATTAGCAATGTTACCTGCATTAAATAGCCTCTTCTCTGGGTCCTGCACTGACACGCCAGTTACATGTGTGTGCAATCTGAATGGGAGCTAGTAAACTGCATACCGTATAAACCTAAGTTTTGGGACAGACATGCCTGAGCAAACAGTGTAGACACAGATCAGCTGCTGCAGAATGTGGCATCTGATCAGGGTCTTCACTGTTTGCAACTCATCCAGCTATATTTTAGACACATCAACAGGTAGTGAAATGGACTTGTTCAAATTTAAGGACAAGTATGGTAAAGAGCTAAGGTGTCCCAATAATTAGGTTAAATACTGTAGGTAAGTATCAGTGGATTTAACAGCTTCTTGATTACATCCAATGTAATTACTGGTCCACATGAAAGGCATTTCCCTTGCTACGATTTTCTTACTTTTTCCTTTATCTGACACATTGTGACTAACAAAAGGTAATTTTAGGACTGGCAATACACTATCATAGCCTTTGATGAACTGCCAGCAGTAGCCTCTGATTCCATGAAACAAATGGGCATCCTTAGCTCATTTGGGGTTAAGTTTATGTTAAAGGCTTCCATATTTTAGTCCACTTAATAGTTCAGTTTTTGATGCAATATGGCCAATGTAGATCGCCATGTTGTGCTAGAACTGCTCATCCTAAATGGATCTCATATTCAACAATATGGTATTTCAGGAATGTCAGAAAGTCTGTCTTCTGATGCAAGAATTAAGGGGAATGGTTGCATTTATGTGGACACAAACTATGTCAAACTGTTTTGTCCCCAGTTCCCACCCCACTACCCCACCCCTCCAATTCTGAAAAGAGAACTACTCTAAAAGAAAGCATTTACCCACCTTGGGAGCAAATTCTTTTCTTTCCGAGTAAGTGCCTTTTGAGAAAAGGATTGATGTACAGAAGGAGCAAACAAGAAGACACAATTGTTATCTCCCTTGTAACAATGACTGAAAATCTACCAGGCATATGCAAGCCCCATAAGTTTTACTGAAAACTATCCAGCTTCATGTGGAGGTCAGATGAAGAGTTGACTTCAGTGACCAAATCAAGGTACAACTTAACATATCATCATGCCAAAATGAACTACAACAGCAGGAAGACACATTTCAACATTTTGCCAGGGCTTGCTATCAATACAAAAGATTTCATTCCATCAAAACTGTTGCTATTTCTCTTATGTCTCCAACACAACACATTAAAATGAAAATATTTATCTCAGTATCAAAGCTATGTGAAATATTGTTTATGAACAAAATTTGGATTACTAGAAAATCAACTAACTGTTAACATATTTGACTTAAGATACCATAAATGTACATAACGCCAGAAGATACAGTAAGGTAAAAAGCTGTTTTCAAGCTAAGACTGTTGTCATGCATTGGCTACTTTGCACTGAGAAAGCAGTCACAGTTATGGCATTTAAGCTTAAGCTCCCTTTTTCTTGATGAAGGCTCAAAGTACATGCAATCCTACCTTACTATTAGAAAGGAGCAAACCTATGCCTTCCATACACACTTGAAGTAAACCACCCTGACCTGATTTTACATCTTGAACTGGGAATTCCCCACCCAGTTCAGGTCCTGAAAGGCAAATTTTCAAACTGAGGCTAAAACTTTTAGGTCAAGGTCATATGAGTCAAGTCAAGAAAGAAAATACAAGGTTATTGGTCATGAAATACTAGGCTCAGTTGTTCAAAGTGTCTTTAGCTTGACAAGCTCGTTAATGGTTAAAATTGACTGTTCTAGTGAGTACAATATCTAATTCACAGGTATTTTTGCTTATAAAATGTGAGTAGCTTTTGCAAATGCAAAAGCTACTCACATTTTTTCAGCAATAATATTAGCGTATATGCCATATTTGATGATCAAAGATTTAACGATATGTTAACTGATGGCATCCTTAGTTTTGAACAACTGGGCCCTGGTGTTCAGAGTAAAGCATAATTTCAGCTGCACCATACAAAAAGGGGCCTTAGTGCATATGCAAAGCACAAAGTCTCAGAACAACCTGCACATCTCCACAGTCTAATCAGGGACCTAGCTCTTCATTTTATAGAATCCCTTGATACTCAAAATCTCCTGGAAAAAAGCAGACACTAAACAGACTGAGGCCAGACACTAAACAGACTGAGGCCAGACACTAAACAGACTGAGCACATACGCAATCTGATCTGGGCCTTTACTTTTCATGCATACAAAAGTGCCCTTTTTTATGTAATGCAGCACCTCTGTAAATATCTGTGTAGTGTCTTCTTATCTGCTTATACTGGTGTGCAGCTATGTAGACACACTGAAATACATGTCTCCTATGAACACCAATGCTTTATCTTCCTACTATACTTGGCTCACTTCTTCAGCTGCCATGCTTTACTGCTATTTTCATGATTTCAGCCACATCATGCAAAAAGGACCTTAATGCATATGAACAACAATAACCATAATCAGTCTGCACATCCATATTCATGTAAGCCGCAAGGTGAGAAAAGGTACCTTTGGACATAAGCACCCAAGGCCGATCCAAATCAGACTGCACATCCACCCAGTCTGATCAGTCTTTGTTGTCCTTATGAAGAGACTTTGCATCAATGGCAATCCAAAATGTGCCCAATGAAGATTCTGGTAAGACTGGGGGAAAGCGAATTTTTGCTGGGCACACGTCCAAAGATACGTTTTCTCACATTGCAAATCTGGGTATACACTGTTTGCTGAGCTCTGTCTGCCCCAATATTTAGAGTAATTACTGTAATCTGATGCTAGGAAGCATGAGCAGGTTTGCAAATTTCATTGCTATTCATGAAGACTCAATAAAACTGTGTCTGCTGTCTTTACTTTCTATGATGTGTGCAATGCTTTGAAGGGATCTCTTTTCCCAGAATGCATTTTACATAGAGGGATGTTCAAAATGAATTGCTTATTGTCCTCTAGCTCGATAGCCACGTGGGGCATGATAAAAACCAATACATACCTGTATAGGGTTATTCAATATCTACACAATGGTGTATAAATGTACATGTTAGACTAAGTGTAAGACATAAAATTTGCCATTTGAATACACGCAGTCATTGACCACTGCAGTAAAAATGGTTGATAGAAGCGTCGACAAAAAAGATGAAATACGGGCTTACATCAAAGCTCGCTCAAAACTTGGTTGTTCTTTGAAGAAGCTGATGACTGAAATTTCTACTGCTTTTGGACCTTCTTGTGTATCTTATGACACAGTTCGGCGGGGGAAAAAGAAATTTGAGTCTGGTGTAGAGTCCATCAAAAATGCACCGAAATCAGGTAGGCCAAAATCTGCATCTCGTAAAGAAATCGTTTCCAAAATAAAGGAAATCATTGAAGGAGATGCCAGATTTACAGTTTGTGATATTGCGCGAAAGGTAGGCATATCACTTTCAACAGTTCACCTTATTTTGAAGAAGCATTTGAAAGCCAGAAAGATTTCTGCTAGATGGGTGCCACATCTGCTGACTGACGAGCAAAAGAGGCAACGGGTTAAAGTGGCCAAAAAGCTGCTTCAAATGTTTCCAAAATATGACAAAAAGCAGTTTGCCAATGTCGTCACAGGTGATGAAACCTGGGTCCATTATTTTGAGCCCGTCAGAAAGGTTAGCAATAAGATCTGGGCCACTAAACACAGCAAACGCCCAATAATTGCCAAACGTTCTTTGAGTACAAAGAAGGTTTTGTATGCAATCTTCTTCTCTGGTGAAGGAGTCGCAATAAAAATGCCAGTGAAAAAGGGCAAAAGCATCACCGGAAAGTACTACAAAGACGTAGTACTGAAGAAACTGAAAAAGTATTATCAGAAACGACGCCCTGCCACTGGTTTTAAAGATGTCCGTCTTCTACATGACAATGCCCCAGCTTATACCTCCGCAATAGTTACGGCATTTTTGAAGAAAGAAAAAGTAACTGTTTTGCCTCACCCCCTGTATTCCCCAGACCTTGCCCCATGTGATTTCTTTTTGTTTCCAAAATTGAAAGCATTCCTTGCTGGGCGGAAATACCAGACCTGACAGGCACTTGGATCTGCCATTCATCAGTACCTTATTACTGTGCCCAAATCAGCATACCGTGACGCCTTCAAGAAATGGATACATCGGCTGACTTTGCATTTCTAGCCACGGGGAGTACTTCGAGGGCATGAAATGAATACTTTTGGGCTAACTTGAAATTTGAAGTCTCCAGACAGAAATAAGCAATTCATTTCGAACATCCCTCGTATGACCTGTGCCAAGCTTAAGTGATCTTTGAGGCATATGCCAAAAGTGATAGCCCAGTACAACCTATGTGCAGTCTGATCAGGGCCTTACAGTATCACTGGATACTACAGAATACACAGACAGTTAGCAAAAGCCCTAATGATGCTGTTTGGGTCAGTAGGATGAACTTAACTCTTAACACGCTCTGGGCAAATTCAGCAGACGATGAACTGATGATATTTTTCTTATTTTTCTCAGAAAATAGGATCCGATAGTTCATACCCAAGAAAATCTGCATGAACTGTCAAATCCTACTTTCTGGGAAAAATCAGAAAAATATTTCAAAAATTCGTCTGTTGAAATTTTTACCCAGCATGCTCAGTGTCAGTTTTTGCTTATGTTCGAAGATATATTTTCACTTGGTGCTGACCATCTGCACTAAGGTATCTTTTGCATGATATAGCTTGAATCAAAAATGCTTTTAATGGTTTCAACTAAATTTTATCAGACACAAATTGAAATTCCATTTCTATTCAAACACTGTTTCAAGAAAAAAAGAGAGACAAAACCAAATTAAATCAAAGACTAAGAACATGGCAAAGAATAAAAAGATTCTTTTTCTTGAACTCAATGAAGGACACACAGAACTAAACAATTAATAGTTCAATATAACTGTGTATAAAAAAAATGTTTAAATAAACTGTCCATAATTACCCTAAGTATTCTGACATCATACCCGTACCATACTTATGCTAACTTTTGAACAAGCTGGTTTGACTATAGGGTGATGTTTCATAAATGTACTGGTAAGACGCAGAGCCACAGGTAAGAGGGGCATCCACAGTTTTCTTATTCCTCCAACAAAACATATGTTGTGGGTAGTCATTAGAAGTACCTAAACTTTTAGGTTCAAATGAGTATCTGAAACATGTTTTCGTGGAGGAATAAGAAAAATGAGCCAGTGCACGAAAAAACCTACAAAATGACATGTGCGCCAAGCTAAGACTCAGATCAGCCCGAGTATCCAGCCAGTCTGATCAGTCTTTGCTGTGGGCTCTATGAGTAGCTAAGGACCCAAGCCTTCTTCTTCTTGCAGATAATGAAGACTGGGTGGATGCCCAGGCTGATCTGAGTCTTCGCTGGGTGCACATGCCATTTTGTAGGTTTTGTCATGCGCTGGCTCAAATATCAGTACCTTTTAGCTGAAAAAAGCACCTTGTCTGGAGCTAAGGATGTAATAGCAAATACTGCAGATAATGCAGTCTAAACTTATTGCTATTCTGTCAGAATAAGGGTAATAGTGACACTAAACCAAAACACACAGAATGAAACATAGAGATGAGTCTGTGCATGAACAAGCTTTATCTGTAATATATTGTAACATAATATTATCTGTAAAATATTTTTCGGTATTTTCAATTCTAATTTCCTAATAGTTTTGTATTGTTAATAGTTGTGTTAGAATTACCATACCTCCAGATAAGCCACTTTTTTCAACTTAAAAGTAGTATTCTTTTTATATCTCCATGAAAACATAGGTTACAGGTACTCATTAGGTGTCTCACCAAGCACTTCTAATGAATATCCACAACTTATGTTTTGTGCAGAAATAAGAAAAATATTTAATGACTCCCCTTTTATCTGGAGTTATGACTATCAAACAACCCTTATCACACTGAATCATTTTCAATAAATTGCAAGACCACATAAGTACTGAGAGTCAGTAAAATGATGCCCAGCAGTCAATGATAAAATGAGAAAAATGAAATGCATCAATTATGGTAAACATAAAAATTTGAACTGTATTTTCTCATTTTTTTTTAAATTAAAACAAAAAAAAACATAGCTCCAGATAGGGGATGCAATATTTACCCTAAGTATTGGGACAAAAAGGCCTGCGCAAACAAGTCAACCTAGATCAGATGCAGCAAAATGTAGTATCTGGTCAGGGCCTTCCTTATTCACCACCCAACCAACAGTTATTAGACATATCAGCAAGTTTTGTTTTTACTGGAGTTTTACGGACCAGTCAACACTGTTAAGGTCATGTAGAGATGGTCAGTTGACCTACCCACACATTTTCCTGGGCAGGCTTAGCCATCTATGCAGTTAACCAGTACTTGTGCATCTATTTTTGCCAGTAACTCACAACTGCCATTTTTGAATAAGCAGATGGGGGACAATGACCGTAGAAATGGTTTCATGATCAATCTCCATGACAGTTATGTGGCCAAGCTTTATCAGGCAGTAAACTGGTAGTGCAATAGCTCTTCCTGGACTTTGTCCAGACGAGCTCATAAAAATGAGCGCCAATGTAAGAAAACCTACGTTCAGACATGTGAGCCCAGCAAAGATTAAAATTAGCCTGACATCTCTGCAGTCTGATCAGAATCTTCACTGGTCTTTTTTTAGACCACTAAGGATGAAAAGTTTCTTCAGCCAGACCATGATGACTGATCAGATTGTGTTGATGCCCAGGCTGATATGAGTCTTCAATGAGAAGAGTACATTTCTTCACATTTCGGCTTAAATTTCCCTTGAATAATCCCTTTATCTGGACCTATAAAGAACTTTTGAATGAGTGTGCAAAAAAAAAAAGCATGATGTTAACCCTTAAAACGCCAAAAAATCCTGCATCTGAAAATGTTGTCTGCTTATGTCGTCTGCTGAATAGTCTTGCAAACTTTTCAAACCTATTTTTACATACATGCAAACACTGTGGACCCAGATCAGACTGCTCCTAAAGGAGCAGTCTGATCTGGGTCCACACTGTTTGCAGAAATGACTTTTAAAATCACAAGCAGATGACAAAGCAGGCAACAGTTGTTGTGACTGGCAGTTTACTTGAACATGTCCATTTTACTAACTGCTGATGTGTCCTGATCAGTGTAGACACTGTCACATTCTGTGGCATCTGATCTGGGTCTAAACTGTTTACTGAAGTCTGCTTGTCCAAATACTTAGGATAAACACAGAATAAATTTATCAAGAAAAAGGACAATCTTTGATAAAACAGTTACTTAGGAAATTATTTCCAGGATTTTTTTTTTTTGTGTGAATTTTCTTATTATAAACATTATTATTAAAGGGGTGTTCAAATTTTTATGTCACTTACTGTAATTGTTTTTTGGGGTTTTTTTTTTTGTTTTTTTGTTTGTTTGTTTTTTTTTGTTCAGTTTTAATATTTCTACAACAATAAAATTATGAACTTAAAAAATGTAACATTAGCAACTGCTGGGGACTTTAAAAGAATGCTTGAAATATTGGCTGATAAAATTGCAAGTCATTCCAAAGTTAATGAAATATGACAATAAACATATATTAATTGGAAGCAGAGGAGTCTAAAACATTGATACGGCACTTGACGTTTTCACATGACATTCTATAATTGGAACACTTACCTTTCTTTGGCTTCCCCCAATCAGCTAACATGACAAGTTAAAAATTCATTGATAATCACAGGTCCAGAAAAAGTGCTCATTTGGGTGATAATTTAAGATCATTTTTTATTTTCACTGCACCAAAATTTAGCTTGTGGGTACTCACTGGAATGGCCTCACCAAGGTGATTACAGTAAGTAAATACAAGATAAACTCTGTTGTGAAAATAATTCATATAATCTTTTGATTACTCCCTTGATCTAGAGATACGGATAAATATAGTTTATCTATAGCTCCATGAATTTCTATTCTAGGATGATAGGATGGTACATGAAATTAACAATTTATTTGTTGTAACAATTATTTTTCTAAACGATGGACGTGAATGTGATGATAGACATGAAACAAACAACAATAAAATGATGACTGCATATATGAGAAAATCCAACAGTGAGTTGAACAACAAAATTCTATGTCCCACATAAGGGCCTACACTCACTGCTATCGGACATATTGCCGCTTTCTTACTTGTTCTTTACAGAAAAATGGTCCACTTAATTGGCTGAGAGTAATTTGTAAACAGGATGTATACTTTGATAAATTTAGTGAGCAAGAATCCTCAAACTATTTCCTTTGTGCAAATTTCTAAAATAAGCTATTTTACCCATATTTTCAAGGTAAATATGACCTAGTTGGAATTATAAGAGATGAATTATATTTTTGTGGATTTTATTGACGTGTAAATGCCTGAAAATTGCTCACAAACTTAACATAAAGCCCTTTTTTATTCAGTTTGTGAGTGATTCACCCGCATTTACACATCAATAAAATCCGGAAAAATGGAATTCATTCCTATAATGTTATACCTGATAACTTTTACTGCTAAAAACACAGAAATTATTCAAAGTAATTTATTTAAAAATCTTCTTGATTCTAGAAAATTAGACATAACATTTGTCTGGCACTGACACCCATCATTATCTGGTTCTATATAGATAATTTCATATATTAGTGGTTCCACTAAGAATGGTAGATATGCTTAATGTGTCAGTTTAAAAAATAATCACAAGTCAATTTTCTTTTGCAGGCTTCTGAAAATAAGAAAATAATGCACTTGTCCCTGGACAAGTAAAATCTTGAAATGTAGTAGTCCTGTGATGAAAAAGACTTGTCCCAAAACCCACTGCATAAAACAAAATTTTAAGAGATTTTTTTTTTTGTAAAAGAAACTCTGACAATAAGATTAAAGTTTGCCAATGTTTTAAAAGAGTGGCTCTGACTATAAGACTATAATAAACTTTAAAACAATGCCACCTCTATAACTTCTACACCCTTGTTTGGAATTTTAATTCTCCTGAGGCAAGTATTTTAAAAATTTCACTTGTCCAACAGATCATTTACCAGATCCGACAAGTCCGACATTGTATTTCCACAGGCCTGTCTTTTAAACTAGAGACAGGACTGCACCTGTTAACAACAAAAGCTGCTGCACAAAAGCATAGCTTGTCTGAATGGCAGCTTTTCTGTCAAATGGTTCAACCATAATTAGTGTGATAGTGACCTCAAGATAACTGAGGTAGGGCAGCATCTGTAATAAACTGTATTTTTTTTTTACAAAATGTCTTAAGTCTGTGATTTGACAGGAATGGGGAGTGGGGTAGCTGGAGTATATTGTTCAAAACATCAGAATAGTATCAACTAAATCAATTCAAAAGTTGGAGCTACGTGTCTAAATATTTAACCCATCGTAGTCGGGAGACCCCTAAAATTTGTATATTTTATTTATTTGGCAAACAGTGCAGACCTAGATCAGATGCTGCAGAATGTGGCATCTGATCAGGGTCTCCACTGTTTGCAAACAGTTCAACCATTTTTCTATAGTGGGTCAGTTCATTCAGTCTACAATGGGTTAAATCAAGAAAATTTAATGCCAACATCAATGCCACTGACTAATAGCTCTACCTGTACTTTTGTATTAGACCAGCTTATAATTAAGGCCAAGACTTGGTGATATAAGACACAAACAGGACCATGATGGGCTCAACCACAGACACTGACAGTCAGACACCAGATTGAGGAGGGAGTTGTCATTTAGTTGGAGGACCGACCCACTGTCATGCAATTACAGTGGAAAGCAAAGTTATCAACCATAATTGGGTTAACAACCATGCATGCAGTTTGCCAAAGAATATCCACATTGTAATTTATTTATTTTTTTTTTATTTTATTTTTTTTTTTTTAAATGAGTGACAATATCTCTAAATTGTTCCAAAATTTCAGTTTTGCCAGCAATCTTTCTGAATTTATAGACATCCTAAAAAAAAGGTTTGGACAGACTTTCTTGCAGAAAGGTTTTCAAACCATCCTTATATTTGGACAGTAATTCACATTGATGGCTATAAAACTTAGAAAATGTTTTACTTAGTTTATGATGGAATGGTACACTTGCTTCTGAAGTTTAGCAGTTTGTTGTTATAATTTAGCACCAAACCAAATAAAGATACAGTAGTGGTATAATTTATCTATTACAGACCTGATACTACTATTTTTCATTTCATTATTTATATTCAATTTTATTGAAAATTCAATATCATTAAAAAGCCATTAAAAATCACTTTAAGATCAAAAATGGGCATGAACCAGGAGCTTATGAAGTTAACCAAAAGAAACTAAGATTAGAACAGATGAGTGAGATGATGCTGTCACAAGAAGATTTACATTTATATGTGTAAACCTCAAACTCAACACACTCACTAGCTATAATTATTCTCATCATTCACTAGATATTCTCACTGCAAACTAGCACAACTTTTGATATAATTCTTTTTTTTTTTTTTATTTTCAATCAAAAAAATGACAGAGAGTCATAGCTCCAGAAGACACACTTTTTTCAACCAAAAAAGAGTATCGTTATTTTCTTTTCTTTTCCCCAAAAACATGTTGTGGGTACTCATTAGACGTACATCATGAACAAGCTTCAAAACAGTACCCATAACATGTTTACAGGAAGAAATAAGAAAAAAACTCCTGTTATCTGGAGATATGGATAGTTTTCTTATTCCCAAGTGAAAACATGTTATGGCTACTATAATAACCCTAAGTATTGGGACACCTTATCTACTTACCATATGTGTCCTAAAATTTAAAATATTCCATTTTACTACTTGTTGCTATGCCTAAAACATTATTGTATGTATGGCAAACAGTGTAGACCCTGATCAGATGCTGCATTCTGCAGCATCTGATCTGGGTCTACACTGTTTGCAAAGGCCTATCTGTCCCAATACTTAGGGTTATTACAGTACTGATAAGAACTGCCTTGGCAGAAAGATTTCAATGAGTAGCCATGACCTGTTTCCATTAAAACATGAGAAAAATGTTTATCTAGATAGGAGCCAGCACATGAGAAAAGTGTACTTATCACATAGGCGACCAGCAAATGCTCAGGTGAGCCTGTGCATATGCACCAGAGTCTTTGTTGTCCGCAGGTATGTAGTAGAGACCTTGAGGAGGCTTCAGGCAAAAAATGCATGCCTATTGCCTAAATAGGGGACTGCTCATGCGCATTCGAAGACCCACTAACCAGAAAAAACATTAATATCCCTTTTTTCGTATGCAGGCTCATACTTTTTTTACCCAGAGCTACCAGACTGGATATGTCAACACACAATACTTGGTTCCATCGCTTGAATTTAAGCCGACTGTACAGAGATATTTTTCAGCAAACACACAAAATCGCAACATTGCTTCAACCTTTTGCCTGCAACCATGTGATGTGGCAATTTTGAAACCATGTTGATGAGATGTTAGCTTACTGGATTGGTGTTTAACCCATTTTAGATTGAATAAACTACCCCCACACTATATACTGGGGAGTTAAATTTCTATTTTAGACATGTCAGGTTATGTGATTTAGATATTCCTAGAGGAAATCAGCTAAACCATTTGCAAAGAGTGGAGAGCCAGATCAGATGCCACATTCTGTGGCATCTGATCTGGGTCTGCACTTTTTGCCAAAAATCCTTTTGGGGGGCCCAGACTAAAATGGATTAATAACAATACATCATGCATACAGCTGGATAGTGGTGAGAAGGGGGTGCACTTGATGGGAGAGGCAAAGTAATCACAAATGAAGTTATTTGGGTTAATACACTCTTGCATATTTTACCGAATAGCACTGAAACTTACCAGGTATTTTGCTGTTGTTTCGGGCAGCAGCTTTTTCCATAGCCTCTTTTACACAGAAATACAGCTCACGACACTGTAAGAATGAAATCAGGTACAGAAAAAGGATTAAAAGTAAAATTTATTCTGTAAAAACAACAAGTGCTGAGCTGAGACCAAAAGACACACCATCAAATTCAACCTATTTTTACAAAATCACTTCTTTTTACCCTTAGAATAGTTCATATATATCCCTTAGCACAGCTCAATAAGCACATATTCTTCCTAGGGAACTAGTCTTTATATACACATATTGTTCCTAGGGAGCAGTTTGACCTGGGTCTACACTGTTTGCCATTCAGCCAGGATCTTTTAGATCCCTCACCTGATTTGTTCAAATTTTAGGGTAAATACAGTAAGGAGTCATAATGTCTTTTGCTCCCTTTTTTCTTTTTAGAGCAGACCCCTTTTCAGAAGAGATCAATGGTAGTTTCTTGAGAAATAGATCAGCTCTTGTAGTGATTTGTTATTAGAGCTATGAATCACAGTTTGGAGGTCAGTTGTAAAGTAGACAAAATCAGAGCGCTTAATTTAAGGAGTGAATTATCAGCCTACAACTAATCAACAAACTGTGGTTTATTACTGATCAGACATTAGACCTGATCTATTTCGATCCTAACACACAAAAGTCAAAATGCAGTTGTTTCCTTCAGAGTTTCCTACCTTCTGTCGATGCTTGAAGGAATCAAGTCAACGTTTTTGACTGTAATACATTTACTGTTTTTATAAAGTATCTGATGTGAGAAAATGATGTTAGACCATTTACGTCAAGGCAAAGATGAATGACCTCATAAAAACGGGGCTCTTAGCATCACCCCCTTATGGCTAGTGACTTCGACTTAAACACATTTACCACTGCCTATATAGGCGCACTGTGTTAGAAATACTTGTGGAAATCTTCTTTACTATTTTGGTGCAAGGAAAAGCAAACAGGTAGTCATAAAATTTGTGTTTCTTGTAAAAAAAAAAAAAAAAATGATGGAAAATCTACAAGGTGTATCCCTTCTCATTTATACTGGAACTGGTTTGTACTGGTGTATAAACAACTTACCTTTTTTGTATAAAACTGGTTAAGTTGTACTTTTTCACCATTTTTTCTCCACAGACAAAGAACTTTAGTTTTCGGACAGTAAGTCATATTAACAAGCTTCTCGTACCACCATCTATCACATATCGCACCAGTCACACTTCGAAGGATGATACAGTCATCACAGACCTGCAAGTTTGAGAGCAGTAAATGTCCTTAAATTCTGGAACACATTAAGTCATACTTTTGTTGCCTAAATTTTGCTTTTCATGCTATTGTTTCTTAAAATACTTAGTGGAATGGCAAACAGTGTTTTGTTTGTTTGTGTTGAGGTTTTACAGCCCAGTCAACCCAATGGGGTCATGTCGAGCGTGGTCAGTTTACCTGACCACACTTTTACTGGGCAGGCTGTCCTCTAAGCCTTTAACCAGTACTGTGCACATTCTTTTGCCAGAAACTGAAAACTACCCTTCTTGAATCAGTGGAAAGGAGAGAATGACCGTAGAAAATATTTCATGATCAAATCTCCACGAAAGAATGTTGCCGACCCAGCGGGGGTTGAACCCGCGACCTCCTGATCACCAGTCAGACGAGCATCCAACTGAGCCACCGAGGCCGGCAGCAAACAGTGTAAACTCTGATCAGGCTACTCCTTTAGGAGCAGTCTGATCTGAGTCTGCACTGTTTGCATACATCATTTTGTCAGAATTTTTGGTGTATTAAATTTTAGGACATTTACCATAATCTTGCCATGATAAGAGCCGCAACGTGAGAAAATATACCTTCTGAAATGTGCACGAACCGAAGATTCAAATCAGTCTGCAAATACACACAGTCTGATAACAGTCTTTGTTGTCTGCATAAAGAAACTTTGCATCTTTGGCTATCCAAATTGCATCCAGTGAAGAATGCACCCACTGATCTGAATCTTTGCTGGGTGCACCCGAATGTACAGTTTCTGATATTGCTATTCATTTATCAAACCTCAACAGAATCTCCAGTGTTCTCAGCAGTTTAAACTGAGGGTGAAAAAAGCAGCAACCTTGACAGCAATTTTTCTGACTTTTTCCCCCCGGCAGAAGATTCAATTAAATTGTTATACTGCAAAACAAAACAACTTGGCAGCAATTATCAAAACAGCTACATACACACCCAACATAAATAGACATACAATAAATAAACATACAAACACCAACACACAGTCTTATGTCATTTTTTTTATGATGATGACAATTTGGTGTTTACGTAGCATTTAGCATTAAGTTTTATCAAGACAATTCGAGGGTTGATCACAAGACTGTAGCAAGTCAGATGGTTGTTTTTCCCAATACTTAATCTCCTCACCATGAAGGCATTTTGAAGATTACAACATTTCTTTCTGTAAACAATCGATATTTAAGTGCCATTGCTCGTATGAGCAATGGCACCTAAATTTGCATTGTTTACAAAGGGGTCCAAGTTGCCCCTAAACAAGGGTTTCAAAAATATGTTTGAGTTACAACAGTCTTGCGCTCAACCCTTGAATTATGGATGACAATGAAAGGCTCTGTGCAATGAAGTTCCATACAGCAAAAAGCTGAATTCCGCCTCCAGCGGGATTCATACCTGGGACCTTGTGATCTCGTCAAAAGCTCTAACTGCTTAGCCACGCACATTATGAAAACATGCCTATTCAAACATACTGAAAAATTTACCACTCAAAAAAAATGAAAATTTTCAGATAAAAATTCTGATATTTTTCATATTTCTGCTCAAAACATAGACTGTGGGCACTCGTTAGAACTGCCTCGCTAAGGCGGTTCTAACATGTACCCACAATCTATGTTTTTGAGCAGAAATAAGAAAAATAATGTATACCCCTGTAAACCCCAGTTTTACTACATATAGAAACACAGTAGCAGTAAAAGGCAGGAATTTTTAACCCCTGAAGTGCCACTCAAAATTGTAGCAATGACATTCTAAAACATTTTTTTTTTTTTTTCATGAAAGTGAGGCTTGACATTTCATGTGAATTGTCTGCTAGGCAAACTTTATCTTGCAAAAAAATATATATACTTTTTTATATATTTTTTTTTTTATAAAGAATATTATCCGTTCCTGTTGAGATTGGTGCTTTAATGGTTATGCCTAGTCTCACTGTTATGGTAGATGTCCTCAAATTTTGTACACCAAAGTTCCTGATTAAATGTCATATGCAAGCAGTGTAGACTAGATCAGACTGCTTCTTCTGATCTGGGTCTACATTGTTTGCCATTCCTCTAAGTATTTTAAGAAATAACTATATAAAAAGCAAAGTTTAAGCCAAAATGTGGGGAATAAAATGTGTGAAATTTTAGGACATTTACCGTAAGTAAAATAGTGTATCAATTGGCAGGATTTCTAATGAACTACTCCAGTAATTAACTTACCTCCATAAAAAGCATATCACCTTTGTTATCACTCCCCCAGTGGACTGTGAACGATTGCTTTTGCATAAATCGACTCCCCATGGGGCGCAAGTCAATGTCATTGCCATGCTAAAATACAATAAATCACAATTTAAGTAACATTCCATATATGAGGCTTTTTTATTTTTTTCTGTTAAACATAGTGGTATTTTTCAACTCTCCAAAACTGCATGTTGTTGTTATTTTGTAGAGTCTAATCTGAGATATTACCATATTTACATAAATATCTGGTCATGTTACCTACTCTTAGACTCTTGTCATAGATATTACCATATTTACATAAATATCTGGTCATCTTACCTACTCTCAGACTCTTGTCACAGATATTACCGTATTTACATAAATATCTGGACATCTTACCTACTCTCAGACTCTTGTCATATTTATCCTAAGTATTCGGATAGATAGGCCTGAACAAACAGCCTAGACCCAGGTCAGATGCTGCAGAATGTGGCGTCTGATAAGGATCTACAGTGTTTGTCACTCATCTGCAATTTTTAGCTACATCAAAAGGTTGTCAAATAGACATGTTCAAATTTTATGACAATTATGGTAAGCAGAAAAGATGTTCAGATATTTACCCTGCTTTCAATATGTTTCAGAAAGTCTTTTTTTTTTTCTTGCTTGGCGCTTTACACAGGAGAAGCACAAAAAGTTTTCTTCTACTCACTGGTTTAAACAGAATATTTTCTCTTTTCCTCACAGTAAAACCACTGCAAATTATGCAGACAATGGAAGGGTAGATCACTTGAAGTCTGGTTTTCAACAATTTCCATTTGTTCAAATTTTCTGTTTCACTGCGAAATATCAATGAACTAGAATTCTGAGAATCGGATGTGTCGCCTGCTTAAAGTGCCAAACATTTGATATAAAAAAGGGAAAAAACACTGGTCCTTATAAACGCTCCTATCCCTAAAGGTGACTAAGTCAAAAAAGGGCCATAACTTGCCCAGAATTTTGTCAATGATTACCAATATGGAACTTGACCTGTATTTTAAAATAATATATCCTTCTGCAAACTTTCAATAAAATCAATGCATCCCTGCGAAAGTTATTGAGTGGAAACCAATATCAACACACCAACAAAAACTAAGTCGAAAAAGGGCCATAACTTTTTGCGGATGATTACTAATATCAAACGCGACCTGTATTTTACAATGATATATCCATCTGCAAAGTTTAAATAAAGTCAATGCATCCCTGCAAAAGTTATTGATCAGAAACCAATATCAACACACCAACAAAAACTAAGTCAAAAAAGGGCCATAACTCAGCCAAAATTTGGCGGATGATTACCAATATCAAACTTGACCTGTATTTTACAGTGATATAAAGTTCTGCAAAGTTTGAATGAAATCAATGCATCCCTGCAAAAGTTACAGAGCAGAAACGAACAACAAAAACTAAGTTGAAAAAGGGCCATAACTCAGCCAAAATTTGGTAGATGATTACCAATATCGAATCTGACGTGTATTTTATAGTGATATAAAATTCTGCAAAATTTGAATGAAATCAATACATCTCTTCAAAAGTTATTGAAAGGAAACGAAAAATGTGACGACGACACCGCCACCGCCGCTGCCAAGAACGACGCGGACAGACAACCTGATCCCTATGTGTCTGCCATGCTACGCAGGCGACTCAATAAAAACCAGTAAAGAAATGTAAAAAACATTTCTTAAATAAAAATTAAAAAACAGCAACATTTTACTATAGAAATTACGCAGGTCAGACCAATTTCTGGCCATAAATTTAATTTAAGGATAAATATTTCTTCTTTTTTTTACTTTTTAGAGAAAATAAGGCTTGATATTCAATATGAATCATCTGGCATGATATGCAAAGCCTTATTTTTCTGTAAAAAAAATAAAAGTAATAAAAAAGAAAGAAAATTTGTCTACTGCTATTCTCCCTTGCATTTTAATCTTTAACAAACTGATAACTTTTTTCTGATTTTGCCCAGAAAACAGGCTTTGATGTTTCATGCAAATTGTTTCCTTGAGACATGATATTTTTCTTATTTTCCCAGAAAACAGGACTTAAAATTTCATGAACATTGTCTCCACTTGAGACAATTTGCATGAAATGTCAAATGCTGTTTTCTTGGAAAAATAAGAAAAATACTTCAAAATGTGGTCTGCTGACATTTTTACCCAGCACACTAAGCCTTAAGGAGACAGGTATAGTATCCTGTAAGAGGCCAACATACCAATGAAGCAATTTCATCCAGAAGATTATTAATCTCCTGACTGTACTGAAGTCCTATATGGGACTTTCCGAGAAGACGGCGAATCTTCTTCTTGACCTCATCTTTGTTCACACGCATCATCACCATATAACTGACCAGGTTAAACAGCATGACAGAGAGAAGACGATCCTCATCGTGTTCCAACCGTTTTCTGTCGATACCGCCCAAGGAATTATACCTGGTAAAGAAACAGTTCTACATTAACCTTTACCACTCTCTTGGCTCATTCAGCATATGACAAATTGGTGATATTTTTCTTATTTTTCCTCGAACACAGGATCTGACATTTCATGCAAATTGTCTGGACTGGAGACAATTTGCATGAAATGTCAAAACCTGTTTTCTGAGGAAGATAAGAAAAAATATTTCAGTATGTCCTGCTGACATTTTTACCCAGAATGCTGAGCATTAAGCTGCGAATAAATCAGCACATTACAAATTTGTGAATTTCTCTCTTATTTTCCCAGAAACTAGAGCTTGCTATTTCATGTGATGTGTCAACTTAGGAGACAATTCACATTAAATGTCAAACCTTTTTTATTTACACTGGAATCTTTTTAAAAGAGGGTTCATTATAGACAGTTTCAGATATAAGATGGTTTAAAAGTGGACACCACAAGAGTTGTATGGAAACAAACATGTACAGATCATAGAAGAAAATGACCTTTTAGGGTCATTTTTTCTATCTAATCTATACATTTTTATTTCAATACAACACAGTAATATGGTGTCTATATAATCTATACAGTACATTTTTGTTTTGATACAACACAGTTTGATTGTTTGTGTTGAGGTTTTACGTGTTGAGCGCGGTCAATTTACCAAACCACACTTTTACTGGGCAGGTTTAGTCCTCTAAGTGGTTAACCAGTATTGTTCACATTCTATTTAGTTATTACAGGTTTTGCTTTAGATCATAGCCATAGTACCATAAAGAGGTTGCGGTGTATTTCTTTTTAAATATTTTAACATGTCCGCCGCTGCTATAGTTCAGCAGGTTAAAGGTTAACCATCACACTGCTGCAGAAAC
Organism: Anodontia alba; assembly: GCA_964016985.1. Lineage (NCBI taxonomy): Eukaryota > Metazoa > Mollusca > Bivalvia > Lucinida > Lucinidae > Anodontia > Anodontia alba. The sequence continues at coordinate 54,548,899 of OZ024834.1, read as the reverse complement.
AATAAGTAAAAGACAAAAGAGTACATTTTACGATGTTGTTATTTCTGAAAATTTCTAAATATTTATGGTAAATGTATTTCAGATTACCATACAACATTAACATAATCTTTCATTTTTTGTTTTGAGTGGAGTTTATGGCCCAGACAACACTGTTAAGGTCATGTTGAGCCAGTCAGTTAACCTACTCACATTTTTTCCTGGGCAGGCTTAGTCCTCTAAGTAGTTAACTAGAACTGAGTGCACATACTTCCACCAGTGACTGACAAGTGCCCTTCATATATAAGCAGAAGGTGGAGAATGACCGTAGAAATGATTTCATGTTCAATCGCCATGCAAGTTATGTGGCCAAGCTGTGATTCAAATTTGCAGCCCCTGGATCTACAGTTAGGCCCCAAGGTTATAAAACTTTTTTCATGCTCAACTCCGCTAATAAATCTCAAATTACTTATAATTGCAAATTATTTCTTGTTAAACACAGCTGAGCATGAAAATTTCTCTGCTAATAAATATGAAAATGCCAACCTTAGTTGGCATTTTCATATTTATTAGTAGAGAAAATTTCATGCTCAGAGAGCTGAGCAAGAAATGTTTTATAATCTTGGGGCCTGATGCACTAGCAACTGCACTATAGAGCCTTGCTCAGGCCTGTCTGTCTGAATGATCAGGGTCAAATTGATGACTATCAACCCAATTATGGCTTTATTTGAGTTATTCCTGACAGTACCTCTCCATCATTTCAGCTGGTCCCTGGTCCATGCCGATGATGTCTCTCTCCTGGGCCACAGCATCCAGGAACACATCCTCCCAAAACTGCATCTGGTCCCATAATCTACTTCTGTCTTTACCTAAATACACAATGTGTTGATTAAAGAGAATGCATTTTCTGGGGCGGTAACTCTCATTTGATTCTGTCCCCTTTTGAAAAGGGGTCTATTCTAAAGGAAAGCATTTGTTCCCCTTGGGAACAACTGCTTTCCTTATAGAGTAGACCCTTTTCAGAAAGGTCTCCTGAAAAGCAGTCTATTCTAAAAGGAAAGAATTTGCTCCTCTTTCGAGCAATTTTTGACCTTTTAAAGTACTCCTTTTCAGAAGGAAACTGATGTACAGGAACACAAACAGGAAATTGCAAAAGTTATCTCCCTTGTAAAAATGGCAGAAATCTAAAAAGTGTATCATCATACATGAACATTGATACTGCAAATCAGCCTACGTCTCAGGCCAGTCTGATCAGGCTCTTAAGTGTTACACAACAGATTATCATTTTGTTCGAGTTGAGGTTTAATGTTACTATCAACAATCTTCAGTCATGCTAGGACAGTGTCTATATGTGTCAGTTTTTGTTGCTGTGCAGATTTTTAATGCTACCAGTCAGCCAAGGCAAATGGAAGTAGTGGCAAATATGTTATTGTAAGTGTATGCTTCTGTACAGCCTGGCTTTCATGGATCATCCATGCTTGGTATGATGTCTGTCACCAAGCACCACCCTGACCCCTTTATACTCACCCTAGGGCACATCCAGTATGAGCTAGGTGTACTAATGATCTGAACATTTTCTCAACCTGATTGGGATTGGAACTAATTATACTACTTATATTTAAAAAAAAAATAATAATAATAAATCACTGTCCAGTAACCAGGAAAAAAATAAGTACAATATTCGCAAAGCAACAGGGAAAAGCTGGGTTTTTTGGGGGGTTTTTTTTGTGTTTTTTTTTTCCAGTTAGCAGAGAAATGGAGGAAAATGCATATATGCATTTCCTTATTCATTTCTCTGTTGATAAATATATCACACTATTTTTCTGTTAGTCTAAAGCATACTGCCTGAAATTTTAGAAATACTTCTATCCACATATCATTTTTCTTATTTCTTCACAAAACACATGGATACTCATCAGAAGTATCTGGCCGAGGCACTTCTAATTACCCACAATGTATGATTTTGTGGAGAAAGAAGAAAAATACTTTTCTGTTGAAAAAATGCCTTATCTGTAGCTATGGTAACATGGGAATCCCCTGCTACATCATGATGAGTAAAATTCATCAATTTATACTTTACTTACTGATCAGTCCCTCGAAAAGATATATCTTCACTATTTCTGGGCTTCCAGGAATGGGTGAAGTTGAGATCACATGACCCTCTCTGTACCGGGAACCAGCACTCAAGCTACTCTTGTTGCTGTAGACACTTGAAGAGCGACCTTTGTTTCCATGTTTATGCATCTGCCAGTGGACAATAAGAAAGATAAAATGTCAATTTTTGTTCTTGACAAAATCCACACATTATTTACACTAAGTATTCTGACAAACAGGCCTCAGCAAACAGATCACTACCCCGAAAATGTGGCATCTGAATCTGATCAGATTCTTCACTGCTTACCACTCATACAGCAGTTTTAGATACATCAACAGGTAGCAAAATTGACAAACTTTAAGTGAAGTATGGTTAGGAATTGAAATGTTTGAATATTAGGAATAAATACAGTACAGTAAAACTTCAATGTCTCAAAAACCGATGGCTTGTCTACTGTGGCTGATTGGAACTCGTTTTGGAGTACCTAAGAATTTTTCTGATAGCTCATGAAATCAAATATAGAGAAATTTCATTTTATCATAAAATGTGTATTGTGTATACTCATTCATAACATTGAGGTGATTCTAATGAGTACACTCAAAATACTATTATTTTAGAGAAGACTGGAAAAACGTCCCTCAATAATCCCTATTTGCTTCCTGACCTGGGCCCAGTTGTTCAAAGCTAACGACATCGTTAGTTAACGATTCGTTAAAATTTAAATCGAGTGATACGCGAATATGCTGAAATTTTTTGCTGAAAAAATGTGAGTAGCTTTTGCAGTGCAAAAGCTACTCACATTTTTTCAGCAAAAAATATCAGAATATTGTATACTGAATCCGCTAAAACAGTTAACGAAATGACCCTTAACGAGCTCGTTAAGCTAACGATGCTTTGAACAACTGGGCCCTGGTGTTATGCATACCCTCAGTGGTCAAACTACCCGTGTCTAGAACAAATTTACATGTTCCCAAAGATGTTAAAACCATTGACATTTGACTGTATTTAGGATAAATACAATACTAAATTTCTTGTTTCCCCAACACACCACAGAATTCATAGCTCCAGATAAGAGAGTGTATCCACATAATATTTTCTTATCTCCAGCAAAACATATATTGTGGGTACCATTAGAAGCACCTCAGCAAGACTAAAAACATATTATTATTATTGTTATTATTATTATTATTATTGTTATTATTATTATTATTATTATTATTATTATTATTATGTTTTCAGCAATTGTGAAAAGTTCTTTTGGTGAGAATTAAGAATTTTGCTCAACATCATAACTTTGTGCCATCTGGTGAGGCTCAAACTACATGTATCTCGTCAAGCAACTCTATCATTGCACCTTTGTGCACTAAATTTAAATGCAAATTGCTAAAACAAAAACTAAAAAGTTCCGAGATACAATCCCCAAACAAGAGTAATTTCTTAAAACAATTAATATGTTCAATAAACAAATTGAAATAAAAGATGGTAATACACTGAAACCTCTTTATAAGACAGTTCATTATAAGACAGTTTTGGATGTAAGATGGCTTAAAGGTGGACCCCAAAGTGTTGTATCCAAACAAAAATGTAAAGATCATATATTGTCTATATAATCTACTCATGTTTGTTTGGATACAACATGGTTGTTAAACTATCATGGTTTGTATAGAAAAATGTATATATTATATAGAAAAAAAGGTATAATGAAAAATGCATAGATTATATAGAAAAATGACCATTAATACATTTTTGTTCAGATACAACAAGGTTGTTTAGCAAACACAGTTTTTGCTTTGGATCCCAGCAAGTGTTGTAAAGAGGGTGTAATGTATTTACAGATAGACAGTTTCTGAATGTTATTTTATTGATTAAATTATGTCAGTTTGTGTCATCCATGGCAGGTTATTACTGCATAAATATTCATCCAATACACTGATGAAAGCTGTTTTGATAAGGCATAATCCATATATTCACAAAGGCATTCACATGCTTTTTGATAGTGGTTTTTGATTTTGAACAGATGCATTTTGTGCCTTAACCCTTGTCATGCTGAACCCGGATATACCCTGCCTTTGCAAACAGTGTAGATCCAGATCAGTTGGCTTCTGCAGAAGCCAACTGATCTGGATCTGCACTGTTTGCCATTAAGTAAGTGAATTTATAGCAACAATCTGGATCAAGTTATCTGATTGGCTGAAAATTACAAGTGGGCGTGGCAATTCATCACGAAAACATGCCTATATAATTTTGACCCCCTTAAACCCCACTTTTATATAGCAATACTGGGGTTTACAGGGGTATATATTATTTTTATTATTTCTGCTCAAAAACGTAGATTGTGGGTACTCGTTAGAGCCGCCTCGGCAAGGCGGTTCTAACGAGTACCCACAATCTATGTTTTGAGCAGAAATAAGAAACATATCAGAGTTTTTTATCTGAAAATTTTCAGTTTTTGGAGGTGAAATTTTCTATATATTTGAATAGGCGCATTTTCCTAATGTAATTTACTCAGCAGGACAAGGGTTAATATAATGCTTTTATCAAGCTTGATGACTGTATTTCTATTGTCAACTGGCATTACATGCCAAAAATCTGCAAACCTTTCTTCCCTAAATGCAACCTTTTTTTTTTTCCTTATTTTTTATGTTTGTACAAAAACTATTAGCCACAAAATGCAATAGCAGAAATCATTACAGTTTATTCATTTATTAACAACCACCTTTGAAAGTGCTGAACTCCTCAATCTTTGGGGACTGGATTTCAACAAATTCCATACGTGGACACACCAAATGTTATTGCACAAAAATATCCTATATTCAGTGAGGCTATTATGTAAATGACTTACATTAGTCTGAAAACTTCCACTATTCAGATTACAGGTAAAAATGGTCATGTTATTATCATGTTATCCAAACAAAAGCAGACTAATCAAACAGGTTATCATACTAACCATATGGGTTACATAATTATAATGATGGTACTGGGTTATCAGACCAATCATATTATTAACTGTTATCAGACAAACCACACATGCTGAGATACCAGCCACATTTGTTAGCAGTCAAGTCACATGCCAATGTGACCAATCAGAAAGATCAATCATGTATTATCACAAATCTCAAGTTACAAGATCAAACAAACGGGTAGTCAATTCAACTGCATTGGTTTTGCGACCAATCACAGCTAACTGACCATTTATGAAACCTATCAGAACTATTACACCATCAAAGTCAATTACAAAGGAGTCGGAGCACAACATTTTCTATAAAATTGCATGTGCACCCAACAAAAATGGTCAGCCTGCGAGGGAACTCTATGGCATACCAATCATTTATTAGCAGTCCAAGGCACTCTGTAGGTAGCCAAGAATCCAATGTGTTCAGGTGGACAGCAAGACTCTGATCAGCCTGCATTTATGCATAGTTTGATCTGAATCTTTGCTTGGCATACATGCAATTTTTGTAGGATATACTGTGCACTGGCTCAAATGTTATTTGTCTGATCTCCAAGATCACAACAGTTTACCAAATCTCATGCCTTCCCAGATCAGATCACACAGATTACCAAGTGAAGCAGACATTATGTCTCCAAGCATACTGGGCCCAGTTCTTTAAAACTTAATGAGGTTGTTAGCTAATGTGACATTAAAATTTCTATCTTGTAATATGGCAAGTACATTGATATTTTTGTTGAAATGTGAGCAGTTTTTGCATAACAAAAGCTACTCACATTTTTGCAACAAAAATATCAATGTATTTGAAAATACCTTAAGTAGCTACAACAGTTAACAAGTTTGTCATTACTGAGTTGTTAAGCTAATGATGCTTTGAATAACTGGGCTTTGATTATCAAGGCCAAAAAACATGACTATATGATGATGTATCTCTCACACAATATTTATCAGATTCTCAGTAGAACAACATGCATTTAATTGCATATAATTCCTACCTCAAGATAAGAGGGGTATCCAGATAAGTATTTTTTTCCTGATTTCTCCACACAAATATATCTTGTGGGTACTTATTAAAACCAGAGGCACTTTAAATAAGTACCCACAACATATATTTTTGTGAAGAAATAAGAAAAACATATTAATATTGTTTGGTTTAAAAAAAAAAGCACCTTTCCAGCATAGTAAGTATGTTGGCTATCAGACTAATAATAAAGACTGTTAAATTACTTATGTTCTCAATTTTATAGTTTATTAGAAGAACTACAAGAAAAAACCAACTACAAACTATGTAAATTATTTATCAACCATAGGAATTTTAATAGAACAGAACAGAAGTTTACTCCAACAGCAGTATAAGGATTAAAAGCTCATCAGCAATATGAAAATTATGCATTATCACAGCAATCATAACATGCATTAGCACACTATTCATACATCATGGATTACCAGACAAATCACATGGATTATCAGACCAATCACGCCATTTATAAGGCCAATCACATGGGTTATCAGATGACAAGAAGAAGACCTTCAATCATAACAGCGAACCTTATCAACCCGAGGTCTGAAGCTGAAAAAATGTTTGAATACTAAAACACAGAATTACAGGAACTGTGAGCAAACAATTCTAAGTATACTATAGTTTACAGCAAAGCTAAAAATAGAAACACGATCAAAACTATGCAATCTTCCAGTCATATCAATACCATATTTTCTTTTGTATTTGAACCAAAAGGCCTGAGCAATCAGTGTAGACCCAAATCAGATGCTGCACAATGATGATGATGATGACTTGGTGGTTTACATCCTTTAAACATTATTTAAGTAATACTGACAGAAGAATGATAATGAAAGGCTCTGTGCAATGAAGCACCATACATTCAGGAGACAAATTCCATCTCCAGCAGGATTCGAACATGGGACATCATGATCTGAAGTTGAGAGTGTTTACCAAGTGGCCATCTGGCTGCTTCAAGAACAGGTAATAAAAACTGACTTGTTCAAATCTTAGAACAGTATGGCAAGGAATTCAGGATTTCAAATACAGTAAATGTCCTAAAATTTTGTATACCTTAGTGTCTGTCAAATTTGCATATGCAAACAGTGCAGACCCAAAACAGACTTGATCAAGGTCTACACTGTTTGCCATTCCACTAAGTACTTTAAGAAGCAACTGTACAAAAAGCTAAAATTAGGCAAAAAAGTTATGGAAAAAAAATGTTCAAAATTTTAGGACATTTACCGTACTTAAGGTAAATATGGTAATGTGTATCATATAAATGTATATCAAAAGAGTTAACCCTTTCATCCATAAGGATCAAACAGATACCTTTGCAAACAGCTTAGATCCACATGGGCCAGCTCATGATAAGGCATCATCTGGATCTAAACTGTTTATCTTTTTTTTTTTTTTGACTCGCACTGCTATTTCCACCTATGGAAGTACCCAAATTCAGAATACTCCTTTTATCTGTATGTATCATTATGGGAATTTCTCTGTGTCAAACATACTCCGCATTTCTCATGCTTTATACAGTAAAGTGCCAGATATGGCAGATGCTTCCTTTATGGAATATAAAAGCATCCTAGTGGGTAGGTTTTATACGGAAGGTGTTTTTATGTGGTCAGAACCACTATTTCTCGTATAAACCTCACAACTGCAGCAGAAAACATTTTGAAATATTTATTTTTTTATTTTTCAAAGAAAGTAAGTCTTTACATTCCATGTGAATCATCTGCATGACTTACTTTCTCTGAAAAATAAAAAGTTAGAATGTTGTCTGCTACAAATTTTGCTTGGTACTTTAAGAGTTAGGAATATAACTGATTTTGGTCCTGTTTAGGATGATTTAATGTCAAAAGTTCCCATGAGGCCCCAGCACAGTAATATGCAGTATGGATGAGCAAGCTGGTTTACCCTGCCAAGTCTCAAACAGGATAATGGATAATAAAACACATGACAACATTTAACATGGATCAAGAAACATAGCTCCAGTTATGACTCTTTTTTTCTGACAAGGTATTTTTCTTATCCTATATACCCCAAATGTCTGAACATATAATGTAGATTGAGATCAGATTGCACAGAATGTGGCATCTGATCACGGTCTACACTGTCTGTCACTCATCCAGCAGTTTTTAGACAAATCAACAAGTAGTGAAATGGACTTGTTCAAATTTATAAAGTATGGTAAGCCTTGAGGAGTTACCGTGTCGCAATACTAAGGGTAAATACAGTATTTCTCAACAAAAATGCATTGAGGCTAGTCATCAGGGCCCAGTTGTTCAAAACTAATGATGTTGTTAGCTAACATATCGTTAAAACTTTATTAAATATGGCATATATGCTAATATTTTTGCTGAAAGAATGTGAGTAGCTTTTGCATTTCACATTTTTTCAGCAAAAATACCTGTGAATTAGATATTGTACTTACCATAATAGGTAACATTTAGAACACTAAGAAGCTTGTTAAGCTAACAATGCTTTGAACAACTGAGCCCAGACTTTCTTTGCCAAGGCAATTTTATTGTGTTCCCAAATATTTATGTGGCAGAGATATAACAAAAAATATAAAACTGGATAACCTACTTACCTGGTGCTATGCTAATTAACACTCATCACAAAAACATACCTATATGATTTTGACCCCCTTAAACCCCACTTTTATATAGTAAAACTGGGGTTTACAGGGGTATTCATTACTTTTCTTATTTTGCTAAAAAACATTGATCACCGAGGTGGTTCTAACAAGTATCCACAATCTATGTTTTGAGCAGATATATGAAAAATGTCAGAATTTTTTATCTGAAAATTTTCCTTTTTTTCAATGTATCTGAATAGGCATGTTTATGTAATGTCAAGCAATATACTGAACAATAAATGCATTGCTCCAAAACAGGAGTTGTTTTGTTTCAACTGAAAAGTACTGATATTTTTTCTTATTTCTCTATGAAAACATATGCTGTGGTACTTGGTGAGGTGCTTCTAATGAGTACCCATAATGTATGTTTTCATGGAGAAATGAGAAAAATATAATGTGGCTACCCCTCTTATCTGGAGCTATGAAAAGAGATGATCAACAATGGAGACTGACAATATTTGCTGTGTGAGTGTAAAAAATATTCACACTTTTTCAGAGAATTACTTTTTGATTTCATACAAAATTGTTTATAACACTAAACACTTATCATGTATACATGCAAACATGCCAATTTCCTTCCCCCATCTCCTCCTCAAAAACCTTGCTCAAGCCTGCCTATCCAAATATTTAGGGTAAATAATAAATGCAAAATAATTAGAAGAGAAAGTCATTAACTTAAAACAAGAACAAAACTTAGCACCCTAAACTTTGATACTGAATAAATTATACTGTAGCTCAGGCACCAGAAACAGTGAAACAAATCATAAAAGGAGAATTTGGTAAGATGAACATTATTTTGGTTTTCATGTCCCATCAATATCAGTTATTTCGGGATTATGACAAGGCAACAATGTTGTAATGGCTCTGTGCAATGGAATATCATGACTAAACAATCATGAGAAGAGCCACATCTGAGCAGGATTCTAATCCACAATCAGCAGAAGAGCACCTAGATCTGCCCTATCAATAGTGTTCGAATCATGCTGAGCCATCTCTCAGAGACAGGCAGAGACTAAAGAAGAATGGATTGATGAGAAAAGGGTCACACACCCTAGTTTTGTTTCAAATGAGGTAAGATGCAAAAGCTAATGAAGGCTGGGTCAATCTTCCAAGCACACCACCCTACCACCCACTGAGTACCTATTAATCTTGTGGGTTACTTTCATCCCTAAGAAAGTTTAAAATGAAAGACATCCAATAAAACACAAAACGTAACTGCATTCCACATACCCAAAGGAGACCATGAAAGACTAGCAAAACTACGCAATGGGAAGACTGTTTAACAAATATATAAAATCCTTCACCTTTTGGTCAAATTTTCATCAAATAAACCTTGAGCTGTATTTAGAAAACAATGCATAGCTTCAGATAAGACACTTTTTCAACCAAAGAGTACCGACATTTTTCTGATTTCTCCATGAAAACATGTGGAGGTACTCATTTGAAGTGGCTTGGTGAGGCACTTCTAAAGAGTACCCACAACATATATTTTCATGGAGAAATAAAAAAAAAATACATGTATTGTGGATACCCCCTCTTATCTGGAGCTATGAAATGACCTTGTTTTGACTGTTAGGTGGGCCCTAATGCCACTTCTACTTTGTGCACTCTCTGTAACAATTCAACAGATGACAAATTGGTGATGTTCTTATTTTTCCCAGAAAAAAGGTTTCACATTTCATGCAAATTATCCCTTTAGGGTTTGCATGAGATGACAAATCCTACTTAGGGAAAAATATCATGAATTTGTCCTCTACTGAATTTGACCAGAGAGAACAAAGTCTTTGAAAGAATGCTCACTGTGTTCTGCATACCAATACAGACATTTTTTCATTGATTTCAGGGAAATTCATATACTTCCAGGCAAAGCAACTCTGTAGAAAGTGTTCTGCCTTCCTTTTGAAATGGGGTCTACTCTAAAAGGGGAGCAAATTCTTTCCTTTTAAAGTAGATCCCTTTTTAGAAGGGGCTTGGAGAGAATGAAAGCAAATAGGACGTCACACAAATTATCCCCTTGTAAACATTGGCAGAAAATCCACCAAGTGTATTCAGTCCCCTTGAGATGAAAACAATATTAGATCATATTTACCCTGAGTTATTGGGACACCCTATCTACTTACCATACTTGTGCTAAAAACTGAAATAGTCCATTCTACTACCTCTTGATGTGTCTACAAATTAGCTGTATGTATGACAAACAGTGCAGACCCTGATCAGATGCTGCATTCTGCAGCATCTGATCTGGGTCTACACTATTTGCAAAGGCCTATCTGTCCAAATACTTAGGGTCATTATGGTAGATCTATTTGATGAAAATTTTAACCTTAGCAAGGAAGCGGTCACTGAATAGGGAAAGAAGAGAACAATTCATCAGTGAAAAAAAATTACAAACCCCCATGGTCTCCATTTCTGAGTCAGAGACAAACCCCCGTATTGAGTGATGGTTGATGCGTGACCGCTTTTTTGATTCGTCTCCATAACTGTCTGAAGTTGTACTGACCAAGGTACTAGCCTCGGACATCTCCGAGTCAATGCTGCTGACACGTTTGTCCTCCATGGCTGGTCTCATCAACCCTTTATTCTTCACCAAATCTAACATCACATCACGTTCTTGATCTGGTGACATCAGTGGGTGGGGCGGATTTCCGTGTTTATCGGTTAATCCAGTCACTATTATATCACATTTCTGAGTGTTAGTGATGTTTTTATTCATGTCAGGGTTATTTTCCTGTCGGTTGTCTGTTGATGCCAGACTGTAAGGATTTGCCATCTTTTCTCCTTTGTCTTCGGGAACCATCTCGATGTTTTCAAATTCATCACCATTCACAATCACAGGAGAGCCTACAAATATTAAAACCATATATTCAACTTCACAGCTCCAGACATGAAGGGTATCATGAAAATATCTTCTTAATCCTTGTCCTGCTGAACCCGGATAAACCCTGCCTTTGCAAACAGGGTAGAGCCAGATCAGTTGGCTTCTGAAGAAGCCAACTGATCTGGATCTACAGTGTTTGTCATCAAGTACAAGAATTTATATCAGCAATCTGAATCGAATGACCTGATTGGCTGACAGTTATAAGTGGGTGTGGCATTTTAATTTATTCAGCAGGACAAGGGTTCATTTTCCACAAAAGCATATGTTGAAAGCACTGAAAGCGCCTCATACTTCTTCTAATGAGCACCTTGCTTTTGTGGAAAAATAACAAAAATGTAAACAGTTTTGTCAAAAAAGTGCTTTATCTGGAGGTATGACCTGGTATGGACAAGAGTATGGCAGATCCCACCAACATTTCTAAAGCTTTGCTTTTAGCAGAATTGATACACTTTCAAGGGAGGTAACTCTATCAAAATTTCTTTGGCCTCCCTTCTGAAAACGGGTCTACTTGGAGCAAATTCTTTTGTTTCAGATAGTTATTCTTCTGTAGTTTCAGTACTTCCACGCAATCTCACCAGAGCCTTTGCTGTTCTTTCATGTAAGCAAAGGCCTAGGGAAAACTTCAGCCAAAGAACCAGACTTGTGGCCTTGCCAAGGGTCAGGGTATGCACATTGAAAGATTGACTACACAGAAAATCTTTTTTCTAGCGACACAGCCCAAAAGCAAGTAGACTTTGCATCCAGCAAAAGTCATTTACATTTTTTCATCAAAAAGATCTGTTGCCAGACAGGATAGCTCACCTGAACTGGCACTTGTCAATCAAATTTGTGAATCAAATAAAAAAAAACATGAGGTCCTAAAAATTTTGACATAAAATTTAACATGAAAATTCTAAGTCTGTGACCATGACATGACCTAGGGTTGTGGGATGGTACTGCGCATAATTTTGGACCAAAATGTATAATCATACTAAAGATGAATCAACAAATTGTTGCAAACCACGGTCTCATCTTTTTTTTTTATTTTCAAGAGGAGATAAGGCTGCAAATCAATTAACCTTTACCACTGGCGCAACATCGCGCGTTAACTCTTTGTGAACCCGCGTAATGTTGCACCAATACAAGTATAATGATTCTATGAATATGACATTTCTCCTTTTCTTTAACCACTCTCTGGGTTAGTTCAGTAGATGACAAATTGATGATATTTTTCTTATTTTTTCCAGAAAACAGGCTTTGACATTTCATGCAAATTGTCTCCTAGAGAGACAATCTGCATGAAATGTCAAGACTATTTTCTGGGAAAAATAAGTTGTTTGTGTTGAGGTTTTATGGCCCAGTCAACCCAATGGGGCAAATCAAGCGTGGTCAGTTTACCTAACCACACGTTTACTGGGCAGGCTTAGTCCTCTAAGCGGTTAACCAGTATTGTGCACATTCTTTCGCCAGAAACTGACAACTGCCCTTCTTGAATCAGTGGAAGGGAAAGAATGACATGATTGAAAATATTTCATGATCTATCTCCATGAAAGAATGTTGCCGACCTCGGCGGGGGTCGAACCCGCAACCTCCTGGTCTCCAGTCGGATGGCACATCCAACTGAGCCATGGAGGCATTTCATAATATTGTCCACTGAAATTTTTACCCAGCATGCGGAGAGTTGAGCAAAGGTTAAACTAAGTAGAATTAGTTTAAGCCTCCTAGTATTTTTTTTTCGGCTGACCATCCAAATTCCACAGCAGCAATTCCTCATGGTTTGTATTTCGTTTACTGCAATTATGCCATTTTGTCAGCATTCTTGGTACCTCATCTCTTCTCCTTTCAGTGCTTCAGGAAGGTTGCACTGTATGATTGTGGGCCTTTCTTGTGTAATTTCATTTGTATTTTGACACTGCATGTGAACCGTCTGCCTAACAGATCATTCAAATGAACTATCAGGCCGTGTTTTCTCTGGACAAAAAAAAAAAGAATAACATTGCTCAAATTTTGAATGGCATTGTAACCCTTGTCATGCTGAATAAATTAAGATGCAATTGTTCAGGCAGACTGGGCCTTCACTAAATTCTGCTATTCTAATATTCTAATAAGCAAAGCAAGAAACTATCGGCAAACCACTATACAGGAAAGTAAGCAGCCACTCAAGCAACATATATTATGTCCCACAAAAAAGTAGGGTGAAGTACTAAGTTAGTAGGGGTGCAAAGTTTATAGCTCCAGATAAGTAGAGGTATCCACAATATTTTTCTTATTTCTCCACAAAAACATATGTTGTGGGTTCTCATTAGAAATGCTTCTAATGAGTACCCACAACATATGTTTTCCTGGAGAAATAAGAAAAATATCAATACTTTTTTGGATCAAAAAAGTGCCTTATCTGGAGCTATGAGTTAATATTTGGTGTGCTTAATACATGTAATAATGTTGACGGGACAGTTTGAAATACTTTTCTCGTATTTCACAGAAAACAAGAGCTTGACTGTCTCCTATCAAGACCTATTCTGTATGCAACATATTTCAATCTTAGATGTCTGGTAACCAGTACAATAATTCAAACAAAAAATATTCCACATTCAAAGATTCTAGAAATTATGATCCAGAAGTAATTATGTAGCCATAAATTTTGAGAATACCTAAATTCAGAGGAACTGATGATAATAATAATTGTTTTTTACCTCCCTTTCAACATTATTTAAGTTATACTGACAATGGAAGTGTGATAATGAAAGGCTCTGTGCAATGAAGTGCCATACAGTCAAGAGCTGAATTCCACCTCCAGCTGTATTCGAGCCCTGAACCTTGTGATAAGACGTCAGGAGTAATAACCACTCGGCCACCCAGACACTTCTAGATTCTTCACAGGAAAATTTTTAGCAGGTAACAAGAGCAAACAGAATATACCTCATCAGCACAGAAATGAAGAAAATTAAAATAAGAAATGCATGCGCAGTTCCTGTCTGCTAATGTATCACACTTCTAAAACTTTCTGTTGCTATACTGATTAATTTCATGAAAGTTTAGAAATTCACCAAGCAATATTGATAACTCTACATATTTAATGCTGCTTTCTGCAGGTATAACCATATACATAAAAGCCAGACATGCACGCCCAGCAGAGATTCAGGTCAGCCTGCACATTCATGTGGATGCACAGGCTAACCTGAGTCTTCATTGAGCGCACAATCAAGATATGGTAAACGTCCTAAAATTTTGAACACCATCATTTCTGACGAAATGCCATTTCCAAACAGTGCAGACCCAGATCAGACTGCTCCTGAAGGAGCAGTCTGACCAGGGACTACTCTGTTTGCCATTCCACTAAGCATTTGAAGAAACAACTGCATAAAATAAGAATTCTGTGGAAGTCAACATCGCACCTGCATTGGGCAGAGTCACTGGAGCGTGAAATCTAGGTCAAGGGCACAGGGTCATGTGGGTGCTTGGACTAGGGAAGTTTTGACTCTCACAGCTATTACTGCTACAGAGAAATGCACTTTAATGCTAGACTCCATGTAAAATCATGAAAAGTCATTTGAGCGCGATATCTAGGTCAAGGGCACGGGTCAGTGTGTGCTTGAAGAATATGTCGAGGACAATTACTAAGCAAGGCTTGACACTTGCAGATATCGCCGCTTCACAGAAACACACTTTAATGCTAGACTCGATGTAAAATCATGACAAAGTCACTCAAGCATGATATCTAGATCAAGGGCACCAGGTCATAGTGTGTGCTTGAAGAGTATGTTGAGGAAAATTACTATGCAAGGTTTGACACTTGCAGCTATCACCGCTTCACAGCAGGACACTTTAATGCTAGACTCGGTGTAAAATCATGACAAAGTCAATTGAGTGGGAAATCTAGGTCAAGGGCAATGGGTCATAGTGTGTGCTTGAAGAGTATATCCAGGACAATTACTAAGCAAGGTATGACACTTGCAGCTATCACCCCTTCAGAGGAACACACTTTAATGCCAGACTCCACACACTGAGTCATAGTGGATGCTTGAAGAGTATGTCAAGGTCAATTACTATGCAAGGTTTGACACTCACAGTTATCACTGCTGCAGAGAATGGCACTTTAATGCTAGACGTTGTAAAACCATGACAAAGTCATTTGAGCGCAACATCTAGGTCAAGGGCACTGGGTCACAGTTCATGCTTGAAGAGTATGTTGAGAACAATTACTGTGCAAGGTCTGACACTCAGAGCCATCACCGCTTCAGAGAAATGCACTAAAATGCTAGACTAAAATCATGACCAAGCCAATGCAGCATGAAATCTAGGTCAAGGGCACTGTGTCATAGTGCTTGCTTGTAGATGATGTAAAGTACGATTACTATGCAAGGTTTGACCACTGCAGCTATCACCGTTACAGAGAAACACTTTAATACTAGACTCCACATAAAATCATGACAAAGTCACTCAAGTGGGAAATCTAGGTCAAGGGCGCCCTGTCATAATGCCTGCTTGAAGAGAATGTCGAGGACAATTACTATGCAAGGGATTGACACTTGCATCTATGACTGCTTCAGAGAAACGAACTTCAATGCTAGACTCGACATAAATCAATAACAAAGCTACCGAAAAGTGAAATCTAGGTCAAGGGCAAAAGGTCATAGTGTGTGCTTGAAGAGTATATTGAGGACAATAACTATGCAAGGTTTGACACTCACAGCTATCACCACTTCAGAGAAACACACTTTAATGCTAGACTTGATGTGAATAATGCTGACTCAATGTAAAATCAAAACAAAGTCACTCTAGGCAAAATCTAGATCAAGGGCACTTGGTCATGGTGCATGATTAAAGAGTATATCGAGGACAATTATTATGCAAAGTTTGACACTCAGAGCTATCACTGTTTCAGAGAAATCCACTTAAATCCTAGACTCCACGTAAATGTTGACAGATGGACGGATGGACATTCTCATGAATGAGTACTCAGATGGCTATTTTGGGTACGGATAGTTATTATGTGACTATTTTTTTTTTTTTTTTTTTTTTTTTTTTTTTATTTGGGTTTTACGGCCCTTTCAAGAATATTTCACTTATATCGAGCCGATCGTTCATCGAAGGTGGGCGAAAACCGGAGTACCCGGAGAAAAACCACCTGACCATCTGTAAGCAGAACTTGGCTTTCCCACATATGACCCGAGCTAGGCTCGAACCACAGCGGTGAGAAACCTAATGGATTAAGAGTCAACTCTCTTATCCACTAGGCTACGGGGGCCCGCATGTGACTATTTGATAGCCACACAATCCCAAAATTAGACACATTAACCCCCCTTTTTATGTGTCTACGGAATAAACCCCCATTTAAATACATTGAAACTGTCCATCTAGCCACCTAAGTACTGATTTATTGGCTCGAACGTAAGGACGAATGGACAGAAATTCAAACTCCTATGTTGCACCCTGCTACTAGTAGGTTCTACAAAAATCTAAGCCAAAAAAAAAGTATGGAATAAAGTGTTCCAAATTTAAGGACATTTACCGTATACATGTACTTTCTCACACTGCAGCTCATATGGTCTGTGAATCTGCATTTGACCGAAAACAGAGTCTGACATTCTTTAAACTCTTCTCTTAATTTTACTTTAGAAAGGGAGTTTGGAAAACACCAAAAGACATACTGAAATAGCACTTAACACAAGATCTATACTAACACCAAACCTTGGAATCATTACCTAATTCTGTGCTACCTGACACTGTGGAATAATGCATCTGCTGCATAATGCGATCCCTGGGACGATCGGCCCACCAGCCAGGATGGGAATGGCCTGGGTTGTCAGATTTTGATGGGTAGCCTGTGAAACAAGGGTGAAAACTTTACTTTTACCCCCATTTTTTATGTAATTTTTATAAGCATTATAGAAAATTTTGCAAATTGTCATAAGTAGATTCACTAACTTTGACATTCAGTTTTGAACTTCCATCATATATCAACATGTATACACAATGTTCACACCACCGCATGAAGTCATTAACAAAACTGTAGCAATTTTTCTTCAGAACAATGACTTGAAAACAATTAAACACAAGATAAAACTTCTGCCTCCTTTTTCCATCTGCATCCACCTACACCCACACCAACACCCACATTTCTTACACTTTTGTTTATTAGAATCTACCAGTCGGACCAAAACATATTAATAACTTAGTTAAAATACAAAATGCAGGTCAGTCATTAACCTTTGTCATGCTGAATAAATTATGGTGCTATGCCCACTTCTAATTTTCAGCCAATCAGATTACTTGATCCAGTTTGTTGATACAAATTCACATACCTAATGACAAACAGTGTAGATCCAGAGAAGAGAAGCCAACTGATTTGGATCTCCAGTGTTTGCAAAGGTTGGGCATATCTGGGTTCAGCAGGACTAGGGTTTAGCTTCCTAAATTAAGCTGGTAAGGAACTAGAAATTTCATCTAATCATGCAATACCATATTTACTCTAAGTATTCAGATAGACAGACCTCGGCAGATCTGATAAATGTTGCAGATAAGGGTCTACACAATAGCTTCAGATAAGAAGGGGTAACCACAAAATATTTTTCTTATCTCCACAAAAACATCTGTTGTGGGTACTCATTAAAACTCCTTGATGAGTACCCACAATATATTTTTTTTTATGGAGAAATAAAAAATATATCAGTTCTCTGAGCTTGAAAAAAAAAAAAAACTAAAAAAGCCCATCTTATCTGGAGCTATGGTCTACACTATTTGCCACTCCTCTAGCAGTTTTAGACACAACAACAGGTGGTAAAAATGGAGTTGTTCAAATCCTAGGAAAAGTATGCTAATGAATTAAGCTGTCCAAATACTTAGAGTGAAAACATCAAACTACTATTATATATGGTAAATGTCCTAAAATTTCATACACTTTATTCCATACTTTTTGGGATAAAATTTTGCTTTTTATGCAGTTATTTGCGGAATGGCAGCAGTCTGATCTGGGCATGCACTGTTTGCATAGGCAGTTTTGTCAGAAACTTAGGTGTTTGAAATTTTAGGACATTTACAGTAAGACACATCATGAGAAAACCTGCCTTATGGTATTATGTTTACAGAAAAATTCCTGAACAGGCCTGGTGTTCCATACAAGAAAGTCATCCAGATAAATCTTTTCTTATTTCTTTACCAAAACTTATGTTGTGAATACAGTATTTACCCTAAGTATTAAGACACTTAAAATCCTTACCATATTTGTCCTAAAATATGAACAAGTCTATTTTACCTGTGGGGGGGGGGGGGGGCTAAAAATGCTGATGAATTGCAAACAGTGTAGTCCTGATCAATCATTCTGTAGCATATGATCTGGATCTACACTGTTTGCTTAGGCCTGACAGATTTTACCAGAATTAGACAAAATGTTCAGACATCATAACTCTTAATCCTAATAGTCTTAACACTTAAAACTCTGGGTAAAATTTTCAGCAGATGACATACTGAAATATTTTTCTTATTTTTCCCAGAAAACAGATTTTTGACATTTCATGCAAATCGTCTCAAATGGGGACAATTTGCATGAATTGTCAAATCCTGTTTTCAGCGTAAAATAAGAAAAATATCAATTTGTCATCTGTTGAATTAGCCAAGAAAGTGGTAAAGGTTAAAACTGGAACAAGTCCATCTGACTACCTGGTGAAGAGTCTAAATGGCAAAGAGTACAGACCCTGATCAAACTGCTCCATTTGGATTTATACTGATTGCTACAGTATGTCTGAATATTTAAGGTAAAGAAAATACAAAAAGCAACTGAAAATGGCAGGGGAGTCCATCTGTCACATATTTGCCAAAAAAACACAAACTGAATTCCGAAAAATGCTAGTGCCTATTTAGAAAATTGGATGTAAATTGTGCTTTTCACTCACACTCAGCCCATACAATAGGATCTCCTTGTGGGCCTATTGCTCAGGTGAGCTAAAAAGACAACTCCTTGAATGCAAGAATGGTACATGCCCTTTCAGACAAAATGCCACCAATGTGACCATTTTGATGAAATTTCATTTTTATCATGTCTTTAGAGACATTCTTGTGTTCAATGCAAATAGTGTAGACCCTAATCAGATGCCATGTTCTGTCGTTTTCCAAACAGATTTTTCCCTTTGCTACAAGGGAAAATGCTTTTGGACACACATGAAATGGTCTATGCATGGCATAAATGATTTTCTCATGACAGGAATCATGTTTAACAAAAACAGTGAAAGCGGCACTACCAACTTAAGTGTATCAATTTGGCCCAATAATTGTAGCAAATAATTTGAGCCATAACACGAGAAAACATTCCTTCTGACATGTGCTCCCAACAAAGACACTATGCTTCTGCAGTCTGATCAGTCTTCATTGTCCACATGAAGAAAAACTGCATTCTTCGCTATCCAAAATGCACCCTGAGAAGATTCAGATCAGATTGCGCGAATGCGCAGGCTGATCTGAATCTTCGCTGGGCCACGCATGTTGGAAGGTACATTTTCTGACGTTGTGGCTCATTTAATATTCCATATAATGCATATACAAATAAACCTTGAAATTAAAACAGATTTTCTTTCTTTTTATATATCAAAATTTTATTATTTGCTACAGGCCTTTTGAAGAAAAAGAAAAGCAGCTGGAAGAAAACAAACAAACAAATTCCTTCAAACAGGATAGCAGAACTGAAAACAAAAATGTCAAAATTAACCCTGAAAGCACCATGCACAATTGCAGCATACAGCATTTCTGATATTTTTTTTTTATTCTATTTTTTATTTTTCTGCAAACATAAAGCATGACAATTCATGTCTGCATGCTGCTGTGACTTGCACATGGGGAGTTATTCAATCTAAAATGAGTTCAGAAGCAACTACCTGACAAACAAAAACACCTGAAACAGAGCTCCAGATAAAAAGGGTGCTGTAATTAATCTAAATATTCACAAGGGCAGATCCAGAAGGGCTTGGGAGTTCATTTGAACCCCTCTTTGACTAAAAATTTCATTTTCATGGGACATTTTGAATGATAAATTTTGGATACTGCATTTACCCTGAATATTTGCACACCTAGCTCTTTACCTTTTACTTCTGATAAAATTCACACCCGTTTCTACCTGTAAATGTGTCTAAAACTGTAGGATGAGTGTCAAACAGTACAGAACCTGATCAGACATGACATTCTGCGGCATCTGATCTGTTTGCATTGTTTATTTAGACCTGTCTGTCCAAATCACACCCCTCAAAAATTTAACCCTCTATTGAAGAATCCTGGATCCACTACTGATTCTGTCACATCTTACCTTACTTACTGTATTTCAGACAAACAGAGTAGACCTAAATCACTTAAAATCTGGCTCCACATATGTGGCATCTGATCAGGGTCAATGTTGTTTGCCATTCATCCAGCAGTTTTAGACATTTTAACAGGTAACCATAACCTCAATAACAATTGCTGGGATCCAGTGATAACCCTGTTAGCTAAACAACTGTGTTGTAGCCAAACAAAAATGTCTGGGTTATGTAGAAAAATGACCACTTATGGTCATTTTTCTATATAATCTGGACATTTTTTGTTTGAATACACTATGACCTCTTTATAACATGGTTCATTATAACACAGTTCTGGATATAACATGGTTCAAAAATGGATCCAAAAAATGTATAGATTATATTGAAAAATGACCATAAATGGTCATTTTTCAAACTAATCTATACATTTTTGTTTGGATATAACATAGTTGTTTAACTAACACAGTTTATGCTATGGACCCTAACAATAGTGTTATAAAGAGGTTGTGGTGTACAAATCTTTTGGGGTCCACCTTTAAACTATCTTATATCTGCACCCTCTTATTTACAATCAATCATCTTATAAAGAGGTTCAGGTGTAGCACTATAGATAAGTACAGTTTCTATGAGAAGCATGGTACGGCAGACATGTCAAGTCTCCCTATTTTTTAGTAAGATTCACTAATTTTGACTCCAAGATCCTGGATTCTCGCCTGGATCTACACTGTTTGCATAGCTACCATTTTGGTTTACCAAGCTGAAGGGGATAGCCCTTGTCCTGCTGAACCCGGATATGCCCTGCCTTTGCTAACAGTATTGATCCAGATCAGTTGGCTTCTGAACGAGAAGGAGAAGCCAACTGATCTGGATCTGCAGTTTGTCAGTCAGTATGTGAATTAATATCAACAATCTGGATTATGTAATCTGATTGGCTGACAATTAGAAGTGGGTGTGACATCTAAATTTATTCAGCATGACAAGGGTTAACTTAAATAAATATAAACTTACCTGGAGCTATGATTACAGTAAACAAGTACATTAGAAATTAAATTCACACAATCTACTGCTAATTTAGGTGCATGCATTTGATGGTTTAGAACACAACTTCTTCAAACAGTTATGACCCCTTCCATGAACATTTATAAAGCTATTTATCACTTCAAACAGAAGTTTTTCACATTTAAAGCTTAGCATGCTGAGTAAAATTTTCAGAAGACGACATATTGAAAAAAGAATTCTTATTTTCCCAGAAAACAGGATCATATGGTTTTCTGGGAAAAATAAAAATATCATCTATCTGCCAAATTCGCCCAACAAGTGATAGTTATTAAAATGACACAGACAAGAACTGGCAGAGAGCATAATGAGACATCTGATCTGGTTCTACAATGTTTGCTCTGGCCCAGCCATCAGAATGAATTCAATAAATATGGTAAGTTTTTTTTTTATCTTAGCATGCTCTAGGTGAAATAAGCAGACAACAAATTAATCCTTGTCATGCTGAATAAATTTAGATGCCATGCCCACTTCTTATTGTCAGCCAATCAGATTCCTTGATCCAGATTGTTGATATAAATTCACATACTGAATGGCAAACAGTGCAGATTCAGATCATTGGCTTCTTCATAAGCCAACTGATCTGGATCTACACTGTTTGCAAGGGCAGGGTATATCTGGGTTCAGCAGGACAAGGGTTTAAAGATTTTTTTTTTGTTTCTTTTTTGCTTTTGTTTTTGCTTTGTTTTGTTTTTTTTGTGCGTGTGTTTTTTTTTTTTTTTGTTTTTTTTTTACTTTTTTTTTACAAGCTGTAAGGTTTAACACTTGTAAGGCTTGACAATTTCCCAATTTAAATGAAATGTCAATCCTTATTTTCTGTGCAAAAATAAGATTTTGCTACTTAAATGCAGCAGATTAAATGTTAATGAACATACAAATTGTGCTATCAACATATATATTAATTTACATGAATATTACCAACACACAGGACTTGTTAACCCATTTATGCCAAGTGGACTCTTCTACCTCAACACTTTGGACAAGTTCATTTCCTAAATATGGGGTGTCTGGTTAGTTTCTTTCATTATCATTTTTGTAGGAATTTCTAAATGTAATGCAAATAATATAGACCCTGATCAGATGCTGCATTCTGCGGCATCTGATCTGGGTCTTCAATGTTTGCCAATTACCCTTTTGAGGGCTTCCAGACTAAAATGGGTTATGGAAGAGTGTTTGGTGATAATTCTGGGATATTTTTTGTTTATTACTTAACCATAAAATTGTATGTTGTGGGCACTAATTAGAAATGCCTCCATTATTTTTACATGAAAATTCGTTGTAGGTACTCATTGAGGCATTTCTAACTAGTACCCACAAGGTAAGTTTAAAGTAGAACTGTAGAAAATTATCACCAAATACTCCTCTTTAGCAAGTCCTCTGCAGTGAAACAATAAAATCAAGAACGTCCTTACCAAGTGCTGCCACCATTGTCTCCTCATTCAAACTTCGAGATTCTGACTTCTGCGGAGATTCATTGCCCTTCATTGAAAGACTCTCTTGGCTACCATAAGGAGAGTTGAGCTGAAAGTATTTCACACACAGTTGTCTCTTGTTATTTCAAACACTAATAACTCAAACTATTGCTTAAGTCAAACTTAATAAAGGATAATATCAGTTTTAATATCTATATGTTCTTTAAATTTTAATTCCTTTTTACTCAAACTACTGTTACCTCAAACCATACATTCTGGGCCCTTGGAGTTTGAAATAATGCAAGTTAACTGCAACTTCCATCAGTCCATTTGTTTGTTTGAGTTGGAGTTTTATGGCCCAGTCAACATTGTTAAGTTCATGTTAAGCTGGTCAATTGGCCTACTCACACTTTTTCTGGGCAGGCTTGGTTTTCTAAGCATTTAACCAGTACTTGTGTATATCATTTCACCTGTAACTGACAACTGTTCATCTTGATGAATGACCCCAGAAATGATTTCAAGATCAATCTCTATGAAAGCTATGTTTCTATCTGTCCAAAATCCATACCTCCACATAGGTCTAGATAAGAGTGGGTATCAGGTAAATAATTTTCTTATTTCTCAATGAAAACATATGTTGTGGGTACTCATTAGAAGAACCTCAGCAAGGCGCTTCTAATGAGTACCCACAACATATGTCAAGGCGCTTCTAATGAGTACCCACAACGTATGTTTTTATTGAGAAATAAGAAAAATATTGATACTTTTAGGTTGAAAAAAGCGCCTTATCAAGAGCTATGCCTCCACGTAAGATGCCACTTACAAGTACTGCCGAAGACTGATCGAAGGCAGAAGGTTGACAGAGATTGAAATATTTTCATCGGATATCACTGCGGTGCTCAGCTAAGCTGGTAGCCAGTGCTTTTGATCTATTTGTAGGTGGGAATTTTGTATAGATTTTGTGTTAGAAGGAAATATGTTTGTTTTTAGTTTCCGTCAAATACTGCAAGAACTGAAAAAAAAAATCTAGAATGTTATGCATATCATCATAAAGGTGAATGCAGAATCAAGTGAGATAAGTGATTTGCCTGGTTGGCTCGAACTGGCAAACTGGAATGTATATGGCCGTTTAAAGAAGGTGGGGGTTAGATTTTATCTTGGCAGAGTTGTTTATCTTGTGTGCAGCAAATATCAGTTTTTTTCAAAAGTGTTTTAGTTGGGATGTTATTCAATATAGAAATGCAAAACTTACAGGATAAAATACTTCAAGAGATCAAATTCAGACCATATATGCTCTACTGACCCCAAGTATCTGTGGGTAAATTTACATTTATTTTCCTTTGATGGGACCTAAAAAAATGGCCATTAAATACAGGTGACTGCTTAATACAGGTGGTCTTTAAGACAGGTTTGACTGTATTTTGTCTCTGGACCACTGCACTTACCTCTGGTGTCAAACTGGTATCACTCTTATTACTACCCATGTGTTCCTTCGTCCAGCAATGGGTGTGCGCTATCTCAAGAACCATGTATGCACTAGCCATCCCTCCTAGACCATAATTCTGGAATGTTGTTTCTAGGCCATGGATAAACGCCTTAAGCAGAGATAACATTCCTTTGTAAACTGCTTTAGAGATGGCCTGAAATTAGAGAGAAGAAATTGTGCTTGAATCCATTGGACAAAATGTGTACATACATTGTATGCAATCAGCCTTCACATCTGCATGGGCCCTTTCCAATGCTGTGTCATATATATAATGTGACAAAATGTACCTAATGACCAAGTGAATACATATGATAAATGTCCTAAAACTTCAAACATTTTATACCATATTTTTTTTGGCCAAAATTTTGCTTTTTAGGCAATTGTTTCTTAAAATACTTAGTGGAATAGCAAATAGTGTAGACCCTGATCTGGGTCTACACTGTTTGTGTATGCCATTTTGTCAGAATTTTTAGTGTACAAAATTTTAGAACATTTACAGTCTGATCAGAATCTTTGTTGTCTGCTTGAAGAAACCGTGGCTCACTGGCTATCTACAGACTACCCAGCAACAATTAATTAGACTGCACAGGAATTCAGTTCCTTAATACTTGGAGATTTTCAAAACTGGAGGCTACCACGGCTGACACCCAAACCAACCCCCAATCCCCCTTGTGGCAAATGTTTTCATTTTAAAGTTGTTTTCTTTGAACAAGTATTTATTCCCCATGGAAGATCATTTAAATTCTTGGTATGAAAGTGATCTGTTACTAAAAACTGAGGTTATGTTTCAAATGCTTAAATTCTTAGCAAGACATTTTCATTAAAACTGAGCAAAAAGTGTAGACCCAGATCAAACGAAGACATTGCTTGAATGTATGCCACATGTGGAAATCAGGTAGAATACAGTAGATTGGTGTTTCTGGAGTTACAGCTCACTACCTACCACATCTTCTATATGATGGTCTTCATCTGTCAATTTTTTGTCAAGATTTCGGTTTAAACGGCTCACAACAAAGTTACGGTAGTTCTCATCTTCAAGCAATTTCTTCACTCGGCTGTGTTTCAGCCAGCTTATACCTTGTCCTTCTAACACACTGGACACAACTTCTTTTAAGAACTGTTGATTTTCACTGAAAGATCAAAAAAAAAAATTATTTTTTTGAGGCGAGGTTTTATGGCCATTAACCCATCAGGATCATGAGTGCGGTCGCTCATTAACCTACCTACACTGTTTCTGGGCAGACTTTGTCTTCTAAGTGCTTAATTAACCCTTGTCCTGCTGAACCAGGATATACCTGCCTTTGCAAATAGTGTAGATCCAGATCAGTTGGCTTCTGAAAAAGCCAACTGATCTGGATTTGCACGGATTGCCATTCAGTATGTTAATTTATACCAACAATCTGGATCAAGCGATCTGATTGGCTGAAAATTAGAAATGAGTGTGGCATCTTAATTTATTCAGCATGAGAAGGGTTAAGCAGTACTTGAGCACATACTTTCATCAGTAACTGAAAACTGCTCTTCTTGAATCAGCAGAAGAAGGAGAATGGCCACAAAAATTTTTTCATGATCATGAAAGTTATGTGGCCTAACCTGGGTTTGAACTCACAACCCCTGGATCTATGAAGCCCAGCTCAAAAAAGCTTATATACCATCAAAAATGTTTTATCGTACCAAAGTTCAACTTAAGCAAACAGCATCTACACATATGAATTAGAATTAGATTTGTTTACAGGCACTATCTTGGTGCAAATAGATTTGCTCCAGCACGCTGACAAAACAAGTTTCAAAGATTTATCACAGTTGTTTTGGTGACAATAAATATTATACAATGAGTTTGCATCTGATTATATGCATATAGCATAACTTGGATGTTAACCCTTGCCATGCTGAATAAGATGCCACACCCACTTCTAATTTCCAGCCAATCAAATTATTTGATCTGGGTTTTTGATAGAAATTCACATATTTAATGACAAACAGTGCAGATCCAGATCAGTTGGCTTAACTGATCTGGATCTACACTGTTTGCTAAGACAGGACAAGTCATGTTCAGCAAGAGAAGGGTTAAGACCTTCTGTTACCAAGATGCTTTGCATCCAGATGATTCATAACAAATCTGAATATATAATGAATGACCTCTACTCTAGTCATTTTTTACCATTATAAAGCTGTGGTCATCTTCTTAAATTTTTCTGTATGTTTCTTATCACTTCAATTTCTTGAAATTTTCTCAATTACATTTTTATTTTTTTGTCACTTCAAGCCTCCTTTTCATTCCTCATGATTGATTGTGTTGGGGTTTAACGACACGTCAACCCTTGTGGGTCATTTTGTGTCGTCTCCCAGAGAAAGGGAGAAAAGTGACAGACGAGATAGTAGAAGAGATTAAAGAGAGGGACAGGGAAGAAAGGAACAGGAATGAAAGTGAAGAAACAGAAGAAATAAAAACATTCCCCATCTACCCTTACCTGCTACAAGGATAGCAGGCCTTGCCCAACTGTAAGCCAATATCAGTTGGACGCCCCGGTGACTTAAGATATTCATTCCTCATGAAGTAACAGCATTTGTCACTTCAAGCCTCGTTTTCATTCCTCATGAAGCATTTGTCACTTCAAGCCTCCTTTTCATTCCTCATGAAGTAAAAGCATGTTTGGGAAAACAGTTTAGGAAAACAGTCAAAAACTGTCTAAGCAGATGTAAATGCTTAAAATCAATTTTTGCTGGGGCATTTCACAGACCTGGTACCCCCGCCCGGTCACTGACCCGAGATCCCACTGGGAACCACAACTGATTTGAGACTCATCAAATGTTTGGTGGATGGGCCAAAGGCCCATCACGAAAAATTCCAGAAAAAACCCTGTGGAAAGAAGTATGGACTACAGCAGTGATTGTTTATGTGTACATATTTACCCATACCTGTTAGTAGTGCCTTTACTCTCAGACTGTTGTTTCAGTTTTTCTCTCTTACTCTTGTTAGTTGCATGTTTTACCAGACCAGATTTCTCCACCAGAGCTTTCCTGTTACCTGAAAGAAACAAAGTTACGGTCCCATCAACATTGAATGGGCTGTGCCAAGCGAAAATGTGTCTTCGAGCATGCCCGAAATGCAGATTCAGATTCATTCCACACAGCACAGTCTCATACTGGCATTTGCTCTCCACTGATAAATTCTATAGTGTCCAATGATTCTGTTAGCTGACAGCAAAGGCCCTGATCAGACAGAGTGGATGCTCAGGCTGATCTGGTCCTTTGATGTTCGCATATGCTTAAAGACACATTTTCACATGGCGCCACCCAATAGTTAACCAAAATATTTGGACAAACAGGCCTGCGCAAACTGTGAAGACCTATCAGCATCTGATCTGTGTCTATATTGTTTGCCACTCATCCACCAACTTTTATACTTTTTTTTTTTTTTTTAAATTTTATTTTATTGTTGTTTTTGTTTTTTGGCTTTATTTTTGTACTGAAAACTATGTTGTGTATAGTTGATTCTAACCTTTTCAGTCTGAAGATCCACAAAAGGGTAAATGGCAAACAGTGCAGACCCAGATTAGATGCTGCAAAATGTGGCATCTGATCAGGGTCTCCATTGTTTGCAAATAGTTTAGCACTTTTTCTCTAGAAATATCTGAATCACATAACCTGACCTACCTAAACTGAAATTTGACTGGTCAAATATATAATGTGAGGCATTTGTTCAGTCTAAAATGGACTAATGAATGCCTGCAGATCAGTCTGTGCACCCATGCAGTCTGAGCAGAGTCTAATCAGGTCACTAATGTAATAAATGGATTTTAAATATTCTATGAGCGAATAGCATAGACCCTGATCTGCCTGCAAAGATGCACAGGCTGATCTGTGTCTCTGCTGATTGCAAATATCTTCACCCTTATCCTGCTGAACCCGTATATACCCTGCCTTTTGCAAAGTGTAGATCCAGATCATATATATCTATATGTATATATATGTACTTTTTTTTAATGTGAAATTACTCCTAAAACAGGGGATAAAATTGTTTAAAAAGCCAAAAAAAAAATAAAATAAAATAAATTAAAATAAAATAAAATACAATAAAATAAAAAAAAAAATATATAAAAAATAAGTTGCACCCCTGTATTTCAAGTTCTCGTTTTTTAGTTATTATGCACCCAGAAAAAATAAATATTGTATTTAACCTGAGTAGTTATTTGTCTACTCTATTCTGTGCTAATTATCAAGTTTTCTGGGAATTGGTGCCTATTCAAGAGATTTTGTACCAGTACCCTGCCTCATCATACCCCACCCACTTCCTGTTCATTGCTCTATTATTGGGATCATTTTCCATATTTAACTGCCTAAATTACATCGAAACTCAATTTAAATCGATAGTAATTTATTATGTTCAGAAAATGAACCTATTACACCAATATAACTGCTGAACTCGCCATTAACATGGCACCCAACAGCAATTTGACCAGCCGACACCATTTTGAATTGGTAAAAAATTCACCATCAACTAATACAATATTATTATCCCCGCATTTTTTCGAAGAAGCTGTCCATCCATCTGTAATGTCACACCATTGCTCCTAGACCATTTAAGCTAGAATCTTAAAACTTTCATGGGCGATAGCCCTATAGATGAGGACTGGAGGAACGCATTGGAATTTTGATGTGCACCGAGATACACGATGGCGATGGCGCTGGCGCGGTGTTATGCAATGGCGCACCATCGACTTGCTCTAGTTATTATCATTTAGCATGCAATAAAAAAATACCACAAGAGCAAGAAACCAGCTAATCAAATTGCAAGCTTATATCTGCATCATTACACACATGGGTAAACAGGATTCGATCCTGGTACTCCAAGAAGTGTAATATGAAGCACATAGAAAATAAGATTTGGCATGATTCACATGAAATACCATGTTTTGTTTTCTCTGAAAAATAATATTAATTTTAGAATATTGTCTGTTTGTTTGTTTGTGTTGAGGTTTTACAGCCCAGTCAACTCAATGAGGTCAAGTCGAGCACAGTCAGTTTACCAAACCACACTTTTATGGGGCAGGCTTAGTCCCCTAAGCGGTTAACCAGTATTGTGCACATTCTTTTGCCAGAAACTGACAACTGCCCTTCTTGAATCAGAGGAAGGGAGAGAATGACCGTCGAAAATATTTCATGATCAATCCATACATGCCATACCTCACACTGTGAGACAAAATCTCACAGAATTTTGGCCTTTCTGGACCCCGTTTCCCATAAGATTTTCAAATCTCACAGTATTTTCATACCATTTAATAAGCTATTTTTTGAAGAACTAGAAATAAATCACACATTAGCATGGCTATCCCAAGCTTCAATTATTAAAATAATGGCTTTTAATTTACTTATGTAAGCTTGAAAGTGATTTTCATAAAAATCTCACAGAATTTCATCAAATCTCCCCAAAAAATTTGCTAAATCTACAGATTTCTGTCAACAGCTAATGGCATGTATGTCAATCTCCACGAAATAGGGTCAACCCCGCAATCTTCTGATCACCAGTCCGATGAGCATCCAACTGAGCCACTGAGGCCAGCTGAATGTTGTCTATTACAAATGTCCCTAGTACTTTAAAGGTTTGTAATAATAACTGTATATTATGTTATAAAAGCACTTACCTAAGGGTGCAAATGGCTTTGGTGGTGGAGCTTGTCGCTGTGGCTGATTTGGGGCAGTTTTAGGACCACCTATTGTAAATAGTAGACATTAATTTACGAATCATGAAACATTTTGCCAAGGCATTTCTAATGAGTACCAACAATATACACCACAACCTCTTTATAACACTATTGTTGGGGTCCATAGCATAAACCCTGTTAGTTAAACAACCGTGTTATATCCAAACAAAAATGTATAGATTATATTGAAAAATGACCATTTATGGTCATTTTTCAATATAATCTATACATTTTTGGGATCCATCTTTAAACCGTGTTATATACAAAACCGTGTTATAATGAACCGTGTTATAAAGAGGCTGTAGTAAATGTTTTTTATAGGAAAATAAGAAAAATTTCAATAACTTTTGATTGAAAAAAAGTCTTATCTGGTGCATATGGACATTTTTAGGTTATCCCTTAAAGCACAAAGCAAATTTGCAGCAGATGCCAGTCTCCATTTATTTGTTTTTTATTTTATTTTTCAGAGAAAATACGACTCAACATTTCAGAGAAAAGAAGACTTGACATTTCATGTGAATTGTCTGTCTTGCAGATGATTCACATGAAATGTGAAATCTTATTTACTCTGAAAAATACATAAAAGAAATCAAAATGTCATCTGCTGCAAGTGTGATTGGCACTTAAAGGATTAAAACAAAAACAAAGATCCTATCTTAAACTTTTTCCAAGAAAATAAGACTTGACATGAACTGTCATCTTATTTACTCTGAAAAAAAAAATAATCAAAATGTCATCTGCTGCAGCTGTGATTGGCACTTAAAGGATTAAAACAAAAACAAAGATCCTATCTTTAACTTTTTCCAAGAAAATAAGACTTGACATGAACTGTCATCTTATTTACTCTGAAAAACAAAAAATCAAAATGTCATCTGCTGCAGCTGTGACTGCCACTTTTTAAAACATAATTATCTTATCTACAACTTCAAGATGTATAGGCTGATGTGGGCTTTCAACAAGATCCCAGTTTTCATGAACTAGCTGCCATCAATTCTACAGACACAATCTTATTAAATAAATGAGGGCACAGATCACGTTCCTCATTAGTGGCATGCCAAAGAAAAAAAATCCACATGGCTTCAGAGATGGAGATGAAGTACTGATAACTACCTTATTTCTCCACAAAATAACCTTTACTACTCTCTGGGTAAATTTAACAGACAAAAAAACTCACATTTGCCTATTTTTACTAGAAAATATGCTTTGATATTTTGTGCAAATTGTCTCCACAGGACACAGGAGACAATTTGCATGAAATAAAAAAAAACAACAACACATTTTCTGGAATAAAAAGGATTTCTTTTTTTTTTCCCAAAAAACGGTATCTGCTGAAATTTTTACCCAACGTGCAAAGAATTAAATGTACTTTCATCATGATAATGATTATAATTTGGTGTTTTATGTAACTTTCAACATTATGTAAGTCATATCGAGATGATGGAACATAGCTACAGATAAGAGGGGGTATCCACATAATATTTTTCTTATTTCTGGATGAAAACATATGTTTTTATTGAGAAATAAGAAAAATATCTGCTTTTTCAGATTAAAAAAGCGCCTTATCTGTTGCTATGATGGAAGGGTGGACAATGAAATGCTCTGTGCAATGAAGCACCTTAGGGTCATGAGCCAAATTCCACCTCCATTTGAATTGGAACCCAGAAACACATGATCTGAAGTCGGTAGCCTTAACTTAACCATCCTGGGGCTTTGCATTTTCATTATTAAACTGTCTCACTGATTCATACGAAACCAAGAATGTACATTATCATGGAACACTAGTAAAAAAACTTGCCAGTAGGAAAAAATTACAGTGTGTGTGTGTGTGTGTGTGTGTGTGTGTGTGTGTGTGTGTGTGTGTGTGTGTGTGTGTGTGTGTGTGTGTGTGTGTGTGTGTGTGTGTGTTTGCGTGTGTGTGTGTGCATGTTTGTGTGTGAGTGTGTGAGTGCACAGCTCCAAGATAAAGCCCTTTTTCAACCAAAATATACTGACTGATTGAGAGTGTTGGGGTTCAACAACATCTCAACCCTTGTGAATCATTTGTATCGTCTCCCAGAAAAAGGGAGAAGAGAGACAGAAGAGATAGTAGAGGAGATGAAAGAGAGGGACAGGGGAGAAAGAGAAAAATGAACGAGAGTGAAGAAGCAGAAGAAATAAAAACACTCTTCCTCTACCCTTACCTGATGCAAGGATAGCAGGCCAAGATACAAGACACCTTTGCCTCACCCAATCACCCCTACCAAAACATACTGAAATTTTTCTTATTTATTCATGACAACATATGTTGTGGGTACTCATTGGAAGTGCCTCAATGAGGGACTTTTAATGAGTACCCACAACATGTTTTTATGGAGAAATTTGTCGAAATAAGATTGTGTCTTCAGACATATGCAGACTGCAAAGGGCCAGATCAGCCTGCACATCCAGAGTGTATGAATGGATAGCAAAGAATGTATGTACAGAGAGCAAAGGCCCGGATGAGACATTGCTCAAGCACAGGATGATGTGAATCCACACATTTTGCCATGTTTGAGGCACTTTTTTTGCTTGATGCTATCCAATTAATTATCTGGATACCCCTCTTATCTAGAAATAAGTGTGTTGCCTCATTAGTGCTGTTTCTGGAATCAGTAATTTGTTACCACTATCACCGAGGAGACAGCTTTAATTGAGCCCTATCAAATGAAAACCATGCTTCATGCACATGCAAACATCTATGGTCCAAATCAGACCTGCTTTCTCACAGCTCTAGATATAAAGTTATCCACATAATATTTTTCTTATTTCTTAATGAAAACATATGTTGTGGGTACTTATTAGAAATGCCTTGGCAAGGCACTTCAAATGAGTTCCTACATGTGTTTTCATGGAGAAATAAGAAAAATATCAGTACTTTTAAGTTGAAAAATGCCTTAGCTGGAGCTATGCAGTTTTCATGAAAATAGATTTTTGAAGTCTTTGCTTTTCCTTTGTATGACCTATGGTATTCAAAAAACAGCAGTGGCTCATTATCAAAAGTTAATCTCTGTCCATATATCTGTTATGCCCATTTTTGCTAGACAGGGATCAATTAAACTAATGATGAGAAAAAGATCACATTTATTTTATTAGACTGATGCACTCAACACACAGCAGCCCACATGACTTTTTTTTTTATTTTTGCAGATGATGTGTTACTGAGGAGTACTTGGTGATAATTCTGGGATAATTTTCTCCAGGTTCTCCATGAAAACATGTTGTGGGTACTCATTAGATGTGCCTCACCAAAAATGCTTTATCTGGAGCTATGCATGACAAACGTATGTTGTGGGTACTCATTAGAAAAGTCTCATTAAGGCACTTCTAATGAGTACCTACTACATGTTTTTATGGAGAAATAAGACAAAATATCCCAGAATTATCCTGATCAAATACTCCTTAACAAGTCCTCTGCTGTTCATGTATCTGTTGTGCCCATTTTCTCTAGACAGGAATCAATTAAACTAATTATCACATATTTTATTAGGTTGCAATGGAATCAACACAAAGCAGCCCACATGATTATTATTTAGCAGCGGACATGTTATAAGGTATTTGATGATAACTCTGGGATAACTTTCTCCAGTTCTCCATGAGAACATATGTTAGGGTACTCATTAGAAGTGCCTCACCAAAGCACTTCTAATGATTACCCACAACATATACCTTTATGGAGAACTTGAGAAAATAATGCCACACTTATCATCAAATACAGTTGACTCTTGCTATCTCGAACTCGCTTATCTCGAATAACCGCTTATCTCGAAGTGAAAATCTGTTTCCTGCCTAAACATAAAAATCTAACAACATGTAAAAAATATTGTGGAAAAGGTGAGAAATTGCTCCTAAGGAGCAATTTCTCCTCTTTTCCACAATATTTTCAATATATCTCTAACTTCAAGAGTCCAATTACACATATATTACACATATATTTGTTAAATGTGGTAATCAAATTAGTTTTTCCTCAATTCTGCAAATCTGATATGTCGAAGTACGGATATCTCGAAGTATTTCAGAGGGTCCCTTGGAATTCGAGATACTGAGAGTCGACTGTACATGCACTCCTCATTAACAAGTTCTCTGCTGTTCATATATCAGTTGCACACATTTTTACTTCAGGGATCAATTAGAGTAATGATGAGAAAAAGATCACATACTTGGTGTTTTATTAAAGAGTGCGATAAAGTCACTACAAAGCAGCCCATATAAAATTTAATTCTTCTTTTTTGATTAAATTGTAGAGGCCTTGTTATTGCAGAGTACTTGGTGATAGTTCTGGGATACTTTTCTCCAGTTCTCTATGAAAATATATCTTGTGGGTACTCAAAAGCGCCTCAAGGAGTAAATGAGAATTTATCAACCGTAAAAAGTGATATAAACGAGGCCAAACATCAGGGTGATTATCACTTTTGAGGGTTAATAAATTTTTATATCGACCTAGTCATATCGACTTGTTTAGTTTTATGACCAAAACGGAAATAATTGTTCTTATATGGAAACAAAACAGGCCTGGTCACCCAGTGTTGAAGCAGACACAGCTTTAAAATTTCAGGTAGTTCCTTTTCTCTAAGATATGCTTTGACATTTTCACAGCAGTTTCTGTGCTCTGTTTGGTATTTTTAGTATTTTTCTGTTAGAATTTTCTCTAAATCCTCTGAATTTAGTGAAGCAAATCTCTCTTTTGTGTTTGCTGCCTTTTTTTTTCCAGAAGACACCTGCCAGAAAGCTGTTTGTAACATGAAACCTGATTGGCTTTTGAGAATGTGTGTTTTAATTGTGATTGGCTGAGATTTGACTCAGAATCATGTACATTTCATTTTGACAGGATGTTCATTTAATTTCATTACTCTATCTATTTTTAGCTGCCTAGAACAGCTTGATATCAAACAGCTGTCAAAATATCAACCGCTGGAAACTGGTTTGTTCTGACTTTTGCCTTAATATTAACCTGGAGAGACAGGTTTTATCTAGTAGAAGGTTAACACAGAAATTTGTCAAAGTGTCTCTGCCAATCATAGAAAAGCTTTCTTCCTGATATCATAATCATTATTCTTACTGCTATAAACCCCTCAAGGATACTCCAAGGGCATTTTTTACCATATGATGCAAGACTTGTTAAATGTTAATCTGGATTCAAGGTTGTATTCTGGTTATTTTCTCATTTATTCAACTTGTTTTTAGAGCTAATGTCACTTCAAGCTTAAAGGGAACAGATACAGTTTCGGGGGAGGCCACTCTTTCAAAACTGTTTTGTCTCCCAGTCACATTAAATGTTAAGTAG